>JBBPDI010000032.1:14150890-14180453 GCA_037974545.1 Cucumis variabilis | reverse complement strand
ACACATGTAATGAATAAGAGAAGCATGCTATGAGCTCTCATTTGTATTGAATCTCCTTCTTTATGCTAAATTATATACATAAAAAAATGATTCCCACCCCCTAACTAAGCAGTTTTACGAGAACAATTTTGAAAAAGGAAAAAACTCAACTCACAATGTGACATACCAAAAATACTCCAGTCAACAGGGAATTAATCGGTCACACGCACGCGAGTAATCTTTTTCTGAACAAATGTGTATTATAGTTTAAACGATGGTTTAGATCATGATACATGACCGTGTAGTTTGTTTTAAACGATGGGAAAAATGCTTCAAATTTAAATGAGCGGATAATAAATTCTAAATGATGTCAAGAAAACTTCAAACATAAACAATTATTTAATATAAACTAAATGATCGTCAGATTTGTATGCATGATCATTTAATTCATATGCATGATCATTTATGTCAGAATAATAAACGATTGTGATAATGTTGACCATGGTAAACGATCATGTCGATTATTATGGTAAACTATCGTGTTAATTATGGTAAGCGATTGTATTGATTATGGTAAGTGGTCATGTAGTTCAATGTAAATGATCGTACAAAACAAAACCCCAAATTTAAACAATCTAAGTTTTCTGTACAAAATATGCACACACTTTTAAGTTTAAAAATTTACAAATCAATACATACTTCTATAAAACAATAATGCAATGTCTAATTTATCAAACAAAAATGCAAAATCTCATAAAATCAAATAATGAACACAATTTACATATCAATAATACTATGAATTAAGCCCTAAAATTCACATATCAATATACTAAAATTTAAACCCTAAAATAAAATTTAAACCCTAAAATATACATCAAACATATAACAAATCATACACTTAACCTAGTCATGGACCGAGTACATGATTTCACTACATTATTTTTTACAATGTTCTACAAAATAACATTATTAAAGCAAATTATTTTTCAATAAACAAAAATATATATTAAAAAGTAGAAAATAATTATACTTTGGCATTCCTAAGCAAGTAGTGATCAAATGGTGGGATAGAATGATGACCTCAAAGAGGAAATAAGAGAAGGAAACAACATAAGAGAAGAGAATGAAAAGAGAAGAGGTAGAATGATTCTGCTAAAGAAGATGAGGGTTTTTTAAGTGAGGAAGTCATGTACCCTGTGTATGATATCCATGTGAAGTCGTGGATCGATACACGACAAGACATTGAAGACGTGGACTTGGTTCACAACTTCGTACATGAACTACAAGAATAATTTTTGTCTTTGGTGACGCAAAGAAACATAGGCAGATTTTAAGAAAAACATAGGTAGAGCTTCTACTGACATTTTTTTTTTTTTTTTGCATGGGATTGAAACACCTGTGGTCTTTTTAGGCCATATTGTTGACCTTACATCGACAAAACTGTCCACGCCAATTAAAATCGTGGACAGAAAAGACATTTTTGCCTACGAAAAGCTACGAAAAGAATGTCGATAGAAAGTTTTTTTTACCCACAATCATCATCGCGTTGGCAAAAATAAACTTTTTGGTCACATTGTTTCGTGGGCAGAAACTGATTTTGGCAATAAAATGATTTTTGTCTGTAAAGAAAATTTCTCTCTACGCTAAATTCATCGGCAGAAGTATATATGCATGTGTCAAATACTTTTTTGCCCACGCACAAAACGTTGCCAAAATGATTCTAATTTTCTCACATTTATTATCAATATTGTATGTTCTAGCTTAATTTTTGAATGTATAATGAATTTCCTAACTATAACAAAATATATTGAACATTGCAAGAAAACTTAAAAATGAAAATATTTTCAACTATTAATACTTTGTCAAAATATGACAAATCATAATTCTTTAGTGTGTCGAGATACATGAGCTATATTAATTTTCAGTTTGGCATACTAAAATGAATAAAAAAATACTAAATACAAAAAAAAATGGTTAGCTTAGTTAGAAAGTCTTCAACGAAATATAGTCATTCCCCGCTCCTTCAAACAACATAAACATGAAAAATGTACACTACAAGAACTCAGAACTTTCCCGACGCAGGAAAACTCGTTGGGAAAAAGGACGTCGGTAGAAGCCAATATTTCCTGACGCATCTTGGTGCATATCATGAGAAGTATTTCCCCCGACGCATGCACATGAACGTTAGAATTGTTCATAATAATTAAATACACCTTTTAGGGTTCCTCCGACGTCCCAAAAAACACGTCAGAAATAACTACATTCTCTCTACGTGGAAAGTGTGGCATCGGAAGAGGGGTAGACAATTAATTATACCATTTGGCCTTCCTCCAACGTGGTGCCAGGTATGTCGGGAAAAGGGATTCTATTCCCGACGTGGAAGGTGTAGCGTCAAAAGAGGGTAGACAATTAATTGTACCGTTTGACCTTCCTCCAATGTGGTGCCAGGTATGTCGAAAAAAAGAGCACCTATTCCCAACATCTACAGTGTTGCGTCAGAGGAAGGGCAGATCATTAATTGTACGTTACGCCTTCCTCCGACGTGGTGTCAGAAATGTCAGGAATAGGGTTTAGGGATTCTCGACGTGTCATTAATTGCATCGGGAATATGGTGCTATTCCCGATGTTTTCATTGTGCGTCGGGACTTCTCCATTTTTTTAACTCAATTCTTTACTGAATCGAAACAGAAAAGAGAAAGAAAATTAAGAGAGGGAGATCGAGAAGAACGAGAGAGGGAGATTGAGAAGAAGAAGAAGGGATTCGTCGTCGTTATCACTGTCGTCGCTGTTGTATATCAGTATATATTAGTTTGATGTGGTTTTTGTTTTATTTACATTACAAATTAAGATTTTTTAATTACAAATTACGATTTTGAATTAGTTTTTATTGTAGGAATTGAATTTTGAATTATGTTTTGGTTCGAAATTTATGAATTAGGTGTTTGATTAAGGAATCGATCTTGCATATTTCTATTTTAGAAATCCAAATGTATGAATTGGATGTTTGATTAATGTAAATAAAACAAATATATGAATAATTTGTTAATCTAATTTTAAGTTTGTTCTAGATTTAATGTTTGATTAGTGTAAATAAAACAAATGTATGAATGAATTGGGTGTTTTATGAAATCCAAATGTATGAATTATGTTTTGGTTCTGCTAGTAGATATAGTGTTTGATTAGTTTGTTTTGGCTATCCTGCAGTTATGGTAGCATTTTGTAGTTTGAACTTAGCTTCAACTAAAAGAGAAGGATGATTTGCCTAACTTATTCATGGAGTAATTAAGTTTAGGGTTTGATAGGGATCAATACTATAGGACTAATGATCAAACAGTTTTATGTTTTAGGTCTTTAACGATGGATAATTGTTGGATGAAAATTAGAAATAAGTTATCGATTGAGTATAGAGAGGATGTGTCCCAATTTTTAGAGATTGACAAGTTCCACGTCGATGCTTACGAATGAATAAGGTGTCCATGTAAGAGATGTATGAACTCAAATTGGTACTCATTAGAGGGTTTGGAGCGACATCTATTGTCCATCGGAATATCCTCCACCTATATAGAATGGTTGTATCATGGAGATCTAGAGAGGTATTGAAAGGTTAGATGAAGGAACCAGTAGTAACCCTTTTGATTAAGGAACTAGTAGTAACCCTTTTGATGAAGAATATGAAATGTTTAATATGCTTAACGATTTACAAGCTCCAATTGAAAACGAACGGGAAATAGAAGCTCTGATTGGTGTAGATATAGAAGAAGAAACATCAAACATAATTCATGACTTATTGAATGAAGCTCGTAGTGAGTTATACTCTAGTTGTCCTGAATACTCTTCCCTGACGTTTTTGGTTAAGATGATGCACATAAAGGTTTTAAACGGTTGAAGTAACAAGTCATCTAACATGATGTTAGACTTAGTAAAGAGTGCGTTTCCAATGTATGGTACCAACGTTCCTAGTTCATTCTAGAAGCTAAACAAAAATTGCATGACATGGGGCTGGGATATGAAACTATTCATGCTTTTAAGTACGATCGTATCCTGTATTAGAAGGAGTTTGAGGATTTGCAGTTTTGTCCAACTTGCGATGAGTCTCGGTATAAGGTTAGTCCTAATAATAAAGGAAAAAAATTCCACATAAGGTGTTGCGTCACTTTTCTTTGATACAGATATTACAACGCTTAATTGTTTTGTAAGAAGGATCCTCTAACATGAAATGACACCATGAAAAATGTGTTCAAATAGATGATGTGTTGAGACATCCAGCCGATGCGGATGGATGAAAACATTTTGATTCTGAATTTTCTGATTTTGTAGCAGATGCACGGAACATTCGTCTGGGGTTAGCTTCATATTGTTTTAATACGTTCGATCATATGAGAACCTCGTATAGTATGTGGCATGTGGTGTTAATTGCTTATAATTTTCCACCCTAAAAATACATGAAAGAATAAACTTTTTTCATGATATTGCTCATTTCCGGTCTAAAATCTTCTTGTAGGGAAATTGATGTTTACTTTAGACCCTTGATTGAGGAACTTAAATAGTTATGGACTTTTGGGGTGTGTACGTGTGATTCTCTTGCTAGTAATTTCTTTCAGTTGTACGCAACCTTGTTGTGGATGATAAATGACTTTCCAGCTTATGGTGATTTATCGGGGTGGAGTACAAAAGGGTATCAAGCATGTCCCATATTGCATGGGAGATAGATCGTCCTTCGGGATAAGAGGGAAAATATCTTTCATGGGACATCGATGTTATCTTTCTGAGAACCATGTTTGACGAAGAAGTAGGCTGCACGATGGCAAGGTAGAACGTAGGGCTGCTCCATTGGTAATGAATGGTCATGAAGTAATAGAACAAGTAGATCAATTGAAATTTTCAGTTCTTAGTAAACATCTTGCATTAAAGGAGAAGAAAAGAAAGAGAGCTCTTAATTGGACTAAGCGAAGCATTTTCTTCGAACTTTTCCTTATTGGTCGAGATTATTATTACGTCACAAACTAGATGTAATGCATATTGAAAAGAGCATTTGCGACAACTTGGTTGGTACGTTGTTGAATATTGAAGAAAAAACCAAAGATACCACGATTGCCCGATTGGACCTACAAGATTTGAAAATTAGAAAGGATTTACATCTCATAGAAGTTGGCAACCGATTGGTGAAGCCACATGCGAGTTACATGTCAACTAGCAACGAGCGAGTTGAGTTTTGCAAGTTCTTGAAATCAGTGAAGTTTCCCAATGGATTCGTTTCTAATATTTTTCGATGTGTGCATAAAAAAGAAAGGAAAATTTCAGGTCTCAAAATGCACGACTATCATGTTTTGCTACATCGACTTCTACCTATTGGTGCTCGAGCTTTCTTACTAAAAATGTATGCACCACTGTTACTGAACTGTGTAACTTCTTTCGTGATTTGTGTGCTAGAACAATACGCGTAAGTAAGTTGGAAGACTACAAGCAGATATTATAGTCATACTTTGTAAAATTGAAAGAATATTTCCACCTGCCTTCTTCAGCGTAATGGTACATCTTGTCGTTCATCTACCATACAAAATCAAGATTGCTAGACCAGTTTCTTACAGTTGGATGTATTCTATTGAAAGAATTTTATACACATTAAAATAGTATGTGCGTAACAAAGCACGTCCTGAGGAGTCTACTATAGAAGCGTATCTAATGAATGAATCAAGAACCTTTTGTTCACGATACCTAAGTGGAATTGAGACGCGATTCACTAGAGATGAATAAAATGATGATAGCATTCTGAATGATGAGATGATGGGTGAAAGTAAGACCATTAGGGGTGTCAAGTGTTCGAACTCTATCACAGGAAGAGAAACGTCTATTTCACTGGTAGATTTTCAACAATGTAGGTGAAATATTGGAGTACCGTAAATAAGCATTTATAACCTTTGACTTAGCTCATCTTACAATTGATGTTTTAGTCTTCACTATATAACATTTCATTTTTAGGAGACACTTGAATTGATACGTCCACAAGTTTAAAATGCTCGGGAGTTTAACAAAAGATACCAACGAGCATTTTCTGAATGGTTCAAAAATCAGGTTATAGAAATGCGTGAGAGAAAATATTTTCACTGATTTATTTTTGCTTACGATGGGACCAGCACCTGTCGTTTGGTCTTATAGTAGATGCATTATCGGTGGAGTGAGATTTTACATGGTAGAACAAGATTCCAGACACACTACTCAAAACAGTGGAGTAATGGTAGTCAGTGGAGAGAATAATAATTTCTACAGTGTTCTCGATAAAGTGTTGGATGTTCATTATCCCATGGAACGACGTGTATGGCTATTTAAGTGTAGGTGGTAGTACACAGACAACAACAAAAGTCATAGGATACATGCGGAGTTAGGTTACAAATCAATTAACACGTCCCGTTTTTGGTTCACCGACGAACTAGTCATCCTTGCAACGTAGAGACACAAAGTATTTTCCCATAAAAGTGAATCTAGTGATGAAGAATTATGTTAAAAGTGAATCTAGACTCGACATTGATCCTGCAATTGTTGAAAGGCTGATTCGTTCGAACGTTGTTGACGACTTTTTAGACGATGAAGATGATCAATTGTCCCATAAAAGTGAATTTAGTGATGATGAATTATGTTGAAGAACCACGTATCCATATATTTCATTATTTTATGCATTCAGTTTCATGTACTCATATTTGTTTGATTAATTTTGAGTCATATGTGCACAGGTACTATGTCTTCTTCATTCCCACATAGTAATTTAAAAGACACAGATGCTTTATTTCTCTAGTTTGACGATGATTTGAACGTGGGACCGACAACGTCCTCAGTGGGTGACACATTGGGTGAGTGTTAATTACAAAAAAAATTTAGTCACGATTTGTTTCTAACATAACTTCATTTCTGCAGCAGAAGTATCTCAATCTACTCTGATTCCCAAGAGACGTCAACAGTCTCGAAACTTGAAGTTAGAGAGGTACGTTCAAAAAATTAGTAGAATTCCAATTACCATTGCTCTTAGAGTGGAGAAGCCAATATCTTCACATGTTGTTCGGTTCAGGAACACCATTGCCATGTGTGTGAGAAATACATTTCCAGTCCGCTGTCTTAAGTGGGCTAATGATGAGAGAGAATACCTTGAGGTCGTCAAGGGTGATCTGCAGGTAAAATCAAAAGTGCATTACTTTGTCTGTAGAGACATACACATCATTATATAAACGAAACTAACGTGTGAATTTTTTTCGTTTCTAGCGCTTTTTCGTGCTTGATTTCAATGATCAAGCATTTACTAGATTTGGTGAGCATCAAATGCTCACATCTTTTAACGAGTTTAAGAGCGACTGTTACAAATATTTCAAACTGTACAGCGACCCAGAACAAGCACGTGCCAACCCACCTGACATATTGGTGGGATGTATGGAAGATTGGCACTTCCTGTGCAATCACTACATGAGTTGTGCATTTCAGATGAGATTTACAAATTTCAATGATATGTGTTATTTCACTTAATTTTTTTAACGCGCGTGTGTAATTTTAACAAACATTTTCATACAGGAGCAATCACGGACGAACAAGGCTGCTAGGCAGAAGCAGACTTACGGTTATAGTAGTGGGTTGAAGTTGATTCTACAACGACAATATGACCTTGCTGAAGAACGAGGTCTACCAGTCGACCGACTTGAATTATTCAGAGAAACCCACACTCGAAGAAGAGAATTCATTTCATAGGCGGCTGCGGATGCGCATGTTAGTTTGAACTTGACTTTTTTCTAAAATATGTACTTAACCCTTCTCTAATTCATAACTTACATAAAATTCTATTTATTGTAGAGTCAAATGCTGGAACTTCAGTCCCAGCCTACCCCAAAGGGTTATCAGCCACTCTCTGATGATGATATTTACGAGATGGTTTTGGGTAAGCGTCTAGGCTACTCAAAAGGTCTTGGTTGGGGACCCAAGCCCAAGTCTCGCAAAAGTCCTGGTAGGAGTTCTTCGACCACTTCTTCACATTCTACAAGGATAAAAAAAGCTAATGCAATCCTCATTGAGCAACAAAGACTTGAGATTCAAGAAAGTAGACGCATGGTTGAAGAGTAGAGAAGATTCTTCGAGATAAACAAATGGAAGAAATGGTGTAGAAGATTGAAGAATTGAGACAGACACATGGAGGATTGTGAGGCATCCAAGGCTTTCTTATTTTAATTTTCTTTTCCATGTTACTTTTTTTTAATTTAAAACTATGTTCTTGTGAAATTTATCTAATTATAATACAATTTCAATTTCGATATATTATTGACTATTTTGGTTGTTCAGTTTTTATTTAAATTAAATTAAAATCGAATAGAAACTATAATGGAAACAAAAAAACTAAAAAATAATTAATAATTAATAATAATAATAACAATAGTAATAAAACTAAATGATATTCTCGACGCAGATACTGTGTCGGGAAAAAAAATTTCTCTGATGCATGCACACGGTTGTACCGTGTGCAGAGAATGTCGGTAGATTCCTAGGGGTAAGCCGACGCATAAAGAACATCGTTGATAGTATCGTCGGAAGATATGAAATGCCGATGCAGTTTTGTGGTGCGTCGGGGATGGGTCTCTCGACACAGTTGTACCGGCGTATGTCCCGACGTTGAGTAATACATCGGGAGAGCTTGTCCCGTCGTTTTTCTCAATCTTTCCCGATGCTGTAACGCATCGAAAATACATTAATATCTTGTAGTGGTACATTAAAATGAATAAGAACATGTTAAATCTTAAAATAAATGTGAAATGTATGGCCGATCTACTCGCCAACATCTTTTAATCCATAAAACAAAGGCATGATATATATAAGAGTACCTGTTCAACTAAGTTAACTACTTCAACATCTCTCCGCTTCTGCAAAGAATAACATTACAAGATCAATAAAAACAAAAAGGACTTCCTTCAATCTTCTTACAACATTCATATTTATCGAACTCCACTAAATATCATTGATAACATTACATACAATGGAACTGAAAACCATCTCACTAACAAATCGAATAAACAAAAGTCCAATGAAAGAATAACAAGTAAGGCTACACCGAAGCAAAAATCACTAAATATTTTCAATGATCGAATTCTCTCATTTCAGCAAATCATTCACCTCACAAACTAAAAAAAAAATAGGAAAAAAAAAGTTCTTGTACATTTCACATCTTCAGATTCTTTACTGTAGAGGCATAGTAAACTTTCCCATATTAGAGCATTTATTTGTATCCTAAGAAGCATTTATCTGTATCCTAAGAAACATGTAAGAACAAAGAAGGGACCTTGAGCTGACTAAAAACACCTTTAATGGGCAACCTAATCCAAATCAAACAACCTTCAATTTAAAAGAAGCACCAATTAACAATTATATGACTATAAACACTTTTTGAAAGTGTTTGAAAAGTCTATATGAAGTACTATAAGTTGGCTAGAATGACTTACTACTTCAAAAGTGATACTAAAGTCTAAATTGAAAGGAGGGGGAGTAGCGTGTTTGGTGATAGGAGGGGGGGCGAGAAGAACTTTGACAGTGAAGAAATTTGGTAGAAGGCCGTTCGACGTGAAGAAAATCAGAGAGGGGCTGTTTGGTGAGAAGGGGGGTTGCGTGAGAGAAGAGGGGTAAGGAGGGAAAAAGAAAAAAAAAGAAGATTTGGGAAATTAGTTTTTTGTTTAAAGAAAACTTATGCTCATGTTATTTATGTCTCCATATGTATAAATCTTGTGTCGCCATAAATATGTATAAAAATGTGAGGTTTTTGGCCACGTAAACGTCGACAAATATTTAAAATATTTGCTCACGCGTGATATGTGACAATAAATTAAAATAAACGTTGACAGAAATCTAACTTAAAAATTTTCTTTTTTCAACTGCACAACTTTTTGTCCACATATATATTTTCGTCGTCAAAAACAATGATTTGCCCATGTAATACACAACTTTTTACCCATATATATATTTTCGTCTGCAAAAACAAAGATGTGCCCACACAATGAAATTACACATCATATCTTTTGCCCACATTTTCTTTTTGTTGCTAGAAAAAACTTTCAGCAGGCACCAAAATTCTCGTAGTGATGTTAGACACCAAAATTCTCGTAGTGATGTTAGACACATGGTAGTGTTAATTGCCAGTGAAGACGGACAACTCACGAGAGTCGTGGAGTCGTGTACCCGATCCACGCCTTCAACATATTGTCGTGGCCCCCATCTACCCCATTATTTTACAATAGTTTCTCTAGTTATTTTAATAAAATAATTCTAAATAACATCACATTTTAATTGAATCATATATAATAGTATAATTCTTTTTGTAAAAGAATAAATTATGTAAGTTCATTTTGGTTGCCTTGATATGATCTGTTATTGCAATAATACATATAAGACTTTTGACATACCAACCGACACTGATAGTGACATTTTCATCGAAAGGAGAAAAGGAATAATATCTTTAAAAGATAATAATAATATAATAATTTTCTTCTTTTCATTTCTTTTTTTTTTTTAAAAAAAAAGTATGGCTATTTCTGTTTTGTTTCATTGATTTTATATCAATCCTCCTTGTTAGAAAACTTCTATTTTAAATGACTAAAAAGGCCCTACACATCCTCCAACTCCATTTCCCCCTTCTTCGGCAACACAACTTAAAAAAACATTAAACACTTAAATAATACAAGAACGTGCTGCCAATAGGACAAAGATGGTATCGTAACAATTTCATCTCGTTTAATGTGAAATTTTGAACCAAAAAAAGATTAGAAATTGAAGCACCATTTTTTAAATTAATAGAAAAATTACAAATGACATAAGATTTAGGATTATTTGTCTCAAATAAAAATATGGATGACATAAATTGGCTAAATCCCTGTGATATATGTCAACATTGAATTAAATAAAATTAATTTGGTCAATTATATATTATTATTTGGACTAAATAACAATTGAGAGTGAAAATAGACTTAATTTAACTTAAATGCTAAAAATGGTCTGAATTCATATAGTTGAGCTAAAGAGCCTAGTTCATGAATTAACAAAACTCATCAAGTTCAAGAAATCCACTAGGAACTCTATAAATAAAAGAGATCTCCTCTTTTTGAGGATTAAGAAATAGAGATGTCTATTTAATCTGCTGGGCTAGGATACGCTCCATGGGGAGAGAGTGGGGAATTTTTTTTTTCTTATTGGCAACATGGGGCCGGGAACGGGCAATACATTCCCCGATCCCAATCCCACCCCGAACAGAAATATAATTAAATATAAATATAAATATAAATATTTATTTACATATTTAATAACACGTAAAAGAGTAAAAAACCTATTTTTATATTCTTACTTTCTATCTTTTCTCTATTCCATTTTTTTCCCCTAATTCCATTTATATGTTGTGAACTTTTCTTAAAAAGTACATGTATATGTTGTGCCTTGATTTGTGATTTGTAAACTTTTCTTAAAAAAATATGTTGTTGTATCTTAAAAATATGATGTAATTGAAGGTTATGTTACAATACTTATAGATTGATTTTTTTGTATGAATTTTGAATTTTATGGATAGATTTCTAAATATATCTTTTAATAGTTGATTTTTTTTTTATAAACAATGAGAATTTGACATTTTAATTTTTAAAATAAGATAATTGATAATATTCTATCAAAAGTAAAACTAACATTGGAAATGTATATACATTTTAAGTAAATGTGGATTGAAAAATGAGATTAAACTTTTAAAAAAATGAAAAATATTTTCTCGCAAAGAAACCGATCCCCACTCCACTCCCTCTATGGAAAAAATTATTGGGGATGGAAAATGGGATAGGGGGCAGGGACGGAGATGTGGAGTGGCATCCCCGACCCCGCCCGCTCCGTGAACATCTCTATTTAGAAATCTAGACTTTATAGACCAAAAGGCTCCCTAGCTTTTAAAGCTTAACTACATCTAATTACATATTTCATCATGATACAATGATCAAATGACCAATATAAGATGCTTAAGTTGATAAAGTCAAGAAAATAATTAGGGAAACAAGCTTGCACACTGTGGGAGCATTAGAATATTAGTGAGAAACAACAGATTTCAACGTTCATCCATCACACAAAACAATTGTCGCACAAAACAACTGTCGCACTCAACGTTCATCCATCACACACTACAAGAAAAAAAGCAACTTCTCCACGCATAAAACAACCATCGGGAGGAAGGATATCTCCCAATGGGCTCTATAGAAAGCATTGTGAGTAAACCATAATCCCCATAGCTGTATAATGGTGTTGGAAGTTAGTCGAGAAAAAATGTTTTTGTAGGAAAACTTCCAATACCATTGAGAAAGACATCAGAGTCCTCACCTAACTCTCGACGACTATTACGACATCATAAGTTAGGCAAGAACTCCCAATACCTTTCTTAACGGTGTCAGATGTTTCCCTACAAAATAGACATGAAACCTTTGGATTTCATTTCCTTCCTACGACTTTAAACCTAAAATTTCACTCTCCATTTCCCTCAAAACATTGTCGCCATTAGCTTGCACGCCTTCCCGCCACCACTCTCTCCCTCTTTGTTTCCGCCATGGCCTTTCCTCCGTGGTATTGTTGCTTTTTCATTTTTTTTCCTTTACATGTTTCATTTGAACATTTATTTTCGTTTGTGCACTTTTAGAACTTGATTTCCAGGTTCATTCTAATTATAAGTTCCTTTTTCATGATCATTTTGTTTATTTCCATTTCGTACATTAAGGGTTTTTTTATCTAATGCTACTTGCTTTCTTGTTCATATTTGAAATTTGTACTAAAAGCTTAAATTCATATACGATGTTTTTGAGCAAAAGAATTTGAGGATTGAAGGCTTAATCATTGTAAGGTAGAGTTGTGGTCTTTTGCTTTAAGAAACTATTGTGCAATTTTTAGGTTCCTTATTCTTAATGCACATTTGAATGTTATTATATAACCATTTTTTTATAAATACTTTGACTCCTAAGTTCATTCATTCGTGGAACTAGTGTTTATCATGTTATATAACCATTTTTTATGAATACTTTAACTCTTAAGTTCATTCGTGGAACTAGTGTTTATCTTCATTTGTTAGATTTTGATCCAACTTGGTAGGAATTAAGCAAATGAGATGTTGCAAAGCTCAAGCAACTCATCAATGTTAGTAAAGTGAAGGATTTTTTTCCTCTCTTTTACTTTCAAATAAGCTCTCTTTTATTTTCAATGAATAAGTCATTTTGAGTTAAAAGGAATAAATGTGGTAAATTTATAATGTAATTGTTAAATTTTGTAGTTAGCTTCTATATGTAGTTTGGAGTTGTATTTTCTTGCTTGTAGTTGTGATTCTTTGAGTTTATTTATGTGGCCAAAGATGTTCATGATCATGTAAATAAATTTTATGTATATTAATTTCTAGTTACATCAATCACATCATTATCTTGCAAAATTTTATATTGAAAGGGTTTAAACACTTCAGATGTTCTTTTAGTTAAAATTTGGACGATATCGTTGTTCTAAATTCTTTTTGGATTAAATTTGAGTGTTTTAGTATTATCTCTAACATTTGTAAATGTTAGCAATATTATCATTACAACAAATAGAAACTCATATAAGCATTATAGATCTAAGCCCAACGAATTCACGTTATTGTCTCATTTAGACAAATTTACTCACCCTAGTACTTGAGTTTTGAGAGTAATTTTCTCTCAGGATAGAACAGATCAACTTTCTTCTAAAAGTAGCACCCCGTCTAGAAGATCAACGAACGAAATTTTGTGGATCAACCGAATGTCAAGATTATGGATAATGAAAAAGATGTGTTTTTTTAATCAAATATAAAAGAACTCATTTATAGACTTATTCGTGGCAATTCGAAAAGTCATATCTTTTTCTATAATTTAGTTATTAACTTTCAAGAAGTGATGCATCCACTCATGATGCATCCATTCATGAAGAACAAAAACAATTACCATTTTATTTATTTCAATAACCATTTATTCCAACAATCTCCCTCATAAATGGTAAGTTGGAAAATGAAAGAAAATAAGCTTTCGATATTTTTCAATGGAGAACTTGCATGAAGATAAGTAGTATATAAACTTTGAACTTTCCCTAGTGAACATCAATCAAGTTTACTTGGTTAATTAGCTTGAACTGTCAACCGTTCTAGAGTAAACTAAAACAATAGATATCACACATTTTCTCATTATAACAAAGTTTGTTCTCATGATTGTGTTCGTTTTGGCCTTGAACACTGCTTGATCTCATGAGTGTTTCAGAGAATTTGCCTTAAAATTCTCACAAAAGAGGCCCCTTCACATTCACATAGGTGATTCTTGTACTGAACATCATATATGCTCTTTTCTTTTATTATTAATAATTACCACTTACAAAAATCGTTAAAAGCATAATGCATGCTTACCCTAAAACCACACTAGCACTACCTCATCATACGTAGAATGGGCGAAAGATTTCAATGCAGTGCTCATTATGTTATTTAGAGATCGGTTTTCCCATTGAACCTAGATCTTGGGATCTCTAGTCAACTAGGTTGGGTTGCCTCTCTGAGTAACTTCATAACATAGGCTTTAATTCCATTCTTTTCATGAACTTTCAGCTAACTTTCCTAGTTAGACCTTTAGTAAGTGGATCTGTAATATTATCTTTTAACCTCACAAAGTCAATTGTCATAATTCCACTAGAGAGTAGTTGTCTGATTGTATTATGTATGACAGAGACTTACCATTATATATAATATTTTGTGCACTTCCAATAGCTATGTGGCTATCACTATGTATACATATTGCAGGCACCGATTTAGACCAGTTGGAAAAATCTTTCAAAAATTTCGAAGCCATTTTGCTTCTTCTCCAGCCTTGTCTAAGGCTAAATTCATATTCCATCACAAATTGGGAATCATTCATTTAAAAGATCATAAAGTTTCCAACCATAAACTTGATTGTTATGGCATATTCTTTCGTATGTGTGTATGTATATATATATAGCACACTAATGATTCCCAATTTTTTTTTGCCAAATCTGCCACTATTAATAATTATTATATAGTATATTATCTAGTCCACTCCAAGTGTGATTGTTGCATACATATTTTGCATATATTTTTATGCCTCAAGTGCAAGCGACTTTGCTTTGTTGGCTTCTCCTTCAACATTGCAATAACATGAATTTCCAAATAGTTGTCCAAAGCCAAAGAATAACATTTCTTATGGTCATCAATATCGAAATTATTGCCATTAAATTTCTCATATAAACTTCCATAATTTCTGCCAACAATATGTTGTACAACAATTTTAAATTGTTACGTTGATGACATTTTTGTGATATTAATCACCAAACATTTGAGAAACAAAGTAAATAACTTTACCAGACAAGTTCTCACAAAATAAAATCAAATAAAGCAACAAATAAAATTGAAGACATTATTCTATTAGGCTTGAAATGTAAAATGTCATGAGAACATTAGGCTTAATACCCAATATGCATACACAATATACAAAAATAAGCCAATAATGATCGAAATAATACAATACTCATTACTTATTATCAAATACACACATTTGTATTAATACAAAACCAGTGCAGAATATCAAATAATAATCCACTGCACATATGCTAAACGGTGAACATGCCAAAATTATATAAGTTGCAAAAATAAAAATAAAAAAAGTAAAGGGAAAATCTCAAATGTCATTTGCCCAAGAGTTTTATATTGTACTAATTAAAGTACATAACAACCCACTAAATTTTAGAATTAAATGAAAATCTTAGTTGAATGAAAACTAACAATAATTTTCATGATTTGCATGCACACATAACACCAACATATGTACGAGATACTAAAACAAAATCAACATGATCCAACCATAAAACGATACATGAATATTTCCCTCAATTTCTCAATTTAAGTAATTCAAAATTACTGGGGTTTCCAATATTATCATAAAAGATAAATTTGTCCTAATATTGTTAGAAATATTATCATCACAACAAACAGAAACTCATATATGCATTATAGATTTGAGCCCAACGAATTCACATTGTCTCCTTAAGACAAATTTACTCACACTAGTGCTTGAGTTTTGAAAATAATTGTCTCCAAGGATAGAACAGATCAACTTTCCTCTAAGAGTAGCACCCCATCTAGAAGATCAACGAACGAAACTTTGTGGATCAACCGAACCTCAAGATTATGGATAATGAAAAAGATGTGTTTTCTTAACTAAATAGAAAAGGACTTTTATAGACTTATTCATGGCCATTTGAAAAGTCATGTCTTTTTCTATATTTTAGTTATTAGTTTTCATGAAGTTCATTCATGATGCATCCATTCATGAAGAAACACAAACAATTACCATTATATTTATTTTAATAACCATTTACAACAGTAAACGTTTGTTTGTGGATCCAAACTAGCTTTGGACTCGTTCTATGATAGATCCTAATCTTTGGAACAATCTAAGTTTCATATTTAGTTGTCTAACCTTTGGTTTAGAGTTTTTTTTATCATTGGCTTTATGCTTTGTTGAGGTATTCGTCAATGTAAGTTAAATTCGAGTTGTGATGTGAGCATGTTTATTAGGAGTTTTCTTGTTTGCAATCTTTCTTTCAGCTGATTTCTTTAGAGGAGCGAGGAATTGTTGGTACTAACAGCAAATTGTGTTTTTCTTCTTCTTCTCATACTTTGTAATTGTGCACTTGCTGGCTCTATTAGAGATTGGCAGCTAACATAGCGTTGAGTTGACAACGACTTGTGAATATTCATTTTATCGCATTTAGCCTTTCTTGGATTAGATTTAATGGAAAGAACACTCTTCTTTTTTGAACTTTTCTATGATTAAACGTTGCAGTTTTTATGTTTGCTATGAATTGAACTATTTTAATGATGAACCTTAATTTGTACCATTTGGTTGGGTTCTTTGTTCACATTTGGTGACATTTTGGTGACTTGATTGTGTTCCTGTACTTCTAGAGTACTATGCAAAGTTGGGATTGATAAAGTGATTTCTTGAATGGTAATTGCAGGTGGTTTGTTACAACTAGCATTCTTAAGATGGCTGGAGGACTCTATTGGTACTCTTCTTGGTTTATCTGTCATCTAAGATATATGTAAAAACTTGAAATTATAATGAAAGTATCTTATATTTGGAAAGAGGATGATCATTTTTGGAGTTGAATTTGGATTCCTTTGAATTTTTCATTTCAATTTTATTTTCATTCATGTATTTGGAGAAGTGATGTCATCATGTCTTTGCAAATTTTTTATTTGACATAACCAAATGTGTTATGTCAATTATGAGGTGAAACGGAACTTGTGATATATTTTAATTGTCATGAATATAACTCTGCTTTGTAGATACCATTTAGGCTTTGGTTAAAATATTATTGACGACTTTGTTTGCTTTAAACACCTTAATACAATTTTATTAATTATTATTGATTTTGGTTCTAAATTTTAGGTTACAAAGATCAAAATAAAAAAAAATGAAAGTAATTTAAAAAAAAGATTACCAAACTCTCAACCATCTTTGCCATTGTCAGGAGATCAAAGAACTTAGGTAGGCTTTGAGAGTTATCATTAACTTTCGACAGTTGATGTTTGAACGTCGAGAGCGATGGTCTCCCAACAAGTACTTTCCGACGAAACTCTCGACAACATTTTTGGCGTCGATAGTTCATCTCCCAACACATTTTTGAAAATTTTTTGACAATTGTAGGCGTCGGGAGATCACCTTTTTTTGTAGTGACACAGAAAAGATCGATATGGTAAATATTATATGTTTAATTCAAATTTTGATATTGTTTTTCATGATTTATTCGACAGTGATGATAAATTAAGCATGTGAATGTAATATTTTAGGGGAGACCATGTAGTCTTGCTGTTAGAAAGGTTGATAACATTGTTGCGACATGAACTGTTTTCAAAAGAATAAATGAAGATGAAGTAGATTATGGAGTACAACTTGGAGTGAATTGATGTGCGGGTTCTCATTGAACTTTCAAGTGATACTCGTTCTTCGTTGTCCATACCGATTATTGGAAGCGTATATTATGTATACGATGCAATTGGATCACATGTTCCATGAACAAAGTATCCTATAATTATAGAACAACAAACAAAAAGGTAGAGTTTCATTTCAAAATATGAGCTTTTGCACTAGCATGTTTTCATTTTAATGTTTGATACTTTTTTTATAAACATCTAACAAGAAATCTCGTGAGTAAGAATCTTTGAAAGGAACATAACCAAAAAACAATGAATTAAAACTGCCAGCAACAATAAAATTCGTGTTGGAGCATGTAGAAGAAAGATATGGAAGATGAATATCTTCATATCCAAGTCGACATTGAAGAAATTTTTTGGTATAAATTCAATGTAAACGTGAGTGAGGACAACATTAAATAGCTTAGTTTGATGCAGGAATTAAAATTTTTAGTTATGATCTTGAGTTATATGATGTACATGCAACATAATAAATTTATTTTCATTATTTTTTAGATAAGCATTTCTAATCTTAGACTTTGGTCTTTTTATGTTAATGCTTTTACGAATATGCCCAAATATTATTGAGTATGTATTCATGGATCTTTGACAAATTTCAAGTTGTTTGGGTAGTTATGAATATAGGACAATACTTGTGTGATAGATTAATATCCATCAAGAATAAACTATTGATATGTCCGTTTAATTGTGAGTAAGTTAGAAAATAAGTACGATTATTTTTCTATAGTTTTTTAATTGTAAATATTTTTTATTGAGATATTTTTTTTGTTATATAGATATCATTGAATATTATTTGTATCTCCTTGCAGATAAATACGATATATGCACTTGATTTATTAAGACACGGTGTTCGAGAGGAGTTAAAATTTATGGTCAACCTGTAAGTATTTAATAGTTATTTCACATTAAGTGTGTATTTATTATGTAAACTACAACATTTTATATTTTGTATTTGTTTTTAAGTTAGAGCTAGAATAAATACAAGCACACGACCTCTTACTTAGGTTTCTGTTAAGGTATAAATATTTCGATCCCAATTAAATAATAATATACGTTTGATAATTTAAATACTTGTTTTTATTTTAACATGTGTTTTGAAATATATGTGTGCGTATAGTGTTCTCAAAAACTGGGTAGTACAAATGTAGGTACTTGTTGAACTTTATGTCTTAAAACTTATAAGTTGTAATTTAAATAATATTTTATTCAATAAAGTTGTTATTGAGAAATTTTTAGTGAAATAGATTATTGTAATCTTGAATCTAATAAACTAAGATCCTAAGACTAACTTGAGTAAACTTGAACACTATGTAGAGATATAAACATTGATCAAGTTCGAGTATATAACCTAAACGATATATATTATATGAATAAGTTTTAGAGGGTGTTCGGCCTCTGCCTTGGAATCATGTGGGCTTGGCATTTGAGGTCAAGCTCATGTTTGGCCCATGGTGTAACACCATGGGCTTAACATGTGGTGTAAATTTATGGTTTTTTCTTTTTTCTTTTTTCTTTTTATTTAAATTTTAGTTATCAAATTTAAACTAGTAATTTCACTTTCATTTTAAAATTGTTAGTATAATTTTTTGTTGACAAGTCAAATAAATTACAGATTTAAATAATTTGAGTTTGTTTGACTCAAAGAGATTAAAAATTTATTTATAATTTTATGTATTAAATAAGATTTTTTTTAGTCAAAATAGTTAGTAATTTCTTATTGTTTTGAGCAAATAAATATAGAATTTCTTTATATTTTGTATCTGTAAAATAAAAAGAATTTTTTAGAGAAATTTTTAAAAATAGTGGATTTTACAAAATAGGAAAGTTTTTAAAAATAGTAGATTTTACAAAATATTTACAACATATAGTAAATTCTACCATTAATAGACATTTATATGCTACAGTGATAAAAGACTATCAATGATAGAATCTAAAATTTTGCTATAGGTTGTAAATATTTTATTTTATTTTACTATTTTTGAGAAAGGAAATTTTTAAAAATGACATTTTTTTTACTCAAATAAAAAATAGAAAATGATACATTTTTGTTCAAAAAATAAAAATAAATGAACAAATTAAAAATTTTCTTTTCATTTTTGTTTTATAATCTTTTGCATGGAGAAAAATATAAATCACATTGCCTAGTAAAACTTGAAGAAATAAATGACAAAAGTTTAAAATTTTGAATATATTTGACAGATAATTAATTTTTTTAAAATTTAAGAGTACGTTATACCTAGCGTACAAAACAGGATTTAAATATACATTTTTCATTTTTTTTTCTTTGGTCATTCTAACTAGATGACTTAAGACTTATTTAGATTGACTTAAGAAAAAAGTATTTTTTTTTCAAAAAAAGAAAAAACTCATTTTTATTTAAACTCTTGATAAAAGCGATTTAAATATTACATTGCATGTCTATTGTAGGAAGACTACCATAACTATCACTAAATGGAACTCTATTTGACTTTCGTTTTTGCATGATCCTTTTGCTATGCTTATTTAGAAATCTGGCTATTAAACATTTTTTAATGTTTTGCTTGACTGAAACTTTTGTAAATTTCATCCGATTACATAACTTGTTATATTTTGTAAATAGTTTGTAATAATCCTAATTAGACTATTCATGTTAATTCAACTGTAATCAAAATTATTGTTATTGAAGATTAAACTTTTTTGTTTTTACATTATTGTCATGAAAATCAATAAGTCAAGAAATTGAATTATATATACAAAATATTAAAAAATTAATTAAATATTTTATACACGATAAATTTAGATTGTATAATTGACAAAAAAAAAAAACAAATTACCAATTTCTACACTCCAAACACAGACATCTGTAATTCTCAAGCATTAAAATCTGATCAAATAAGCTCACAATCATTTAATTTTTAGACATTTGATTATAAACCTGCACGTGAAAGACCCAAAAGTGTCACATTGGCATTTGTATTCCAAGGCATCTAACAACTTGTAAAAGAGTATAATGTTGCAACATTTGTTCTAAGCTTACAATATTAAAAGTTTAAAATAACAAAATCCAAATAAAAACAACTTTTTTGTAAAATTATTTTCATAAAATAAAAAAAAAATGATTTACTTTTTATTCTTCAATCACACATATACACAGTTTATTATTGATTTATACCTGTCCTTCAATTTATCCTTCCATCTCCTATTACCTTTATTTTTAATAACAAATAATTTCTAATTTTTATGAATTTAAAATTACTAAATATTTTTTATAACATAATAGAACATTCGAAAATTGAATCTATACGATATCAAAAGTTACAAAGTTGAAATTGAATCTATACAATATCAAAAATCATAAAGTTAAAAAAAACCATCAAAATATAAAAAATATAGTTAATTTTTATTAAAAGTGGAATAAATTAAACAATAAAATTACCATTTATTTTCCTATTTAAATATATTTTCTACTGATTTTTATAATTAAATAATAATAATAATTAAAAAGAATAATTTATAGAAATGGGTCACACACAAAATGAAAAAAATTTCCACCCTTTTACCAACTAATTTTAAAAACACCTCTTTTTACCAATTTTTATTATAAAAAAAACGCTCCCTTTTTCCAAATGACCCCAAAGGACAGTTGAATTACTATTAAAAAACTGAAAAGGCCAAAAAGGGGATTAAGTTAGCCAAAACCAGTAGAAGAAAGAAGTAAGATTTCAATTAAAGAAAACAACTTGTGGAACAAAACGAAGAAAAAACAAAAGAAATAAAAATGGAATAAAAACAAAATAAAGAACGAAAGATAAATGGACGTAAAAGGTAAAAAAAGGAAGAAGAAAATATGGGAGAAGAAATAAAAGGAGTAGGAAATGAAAAAGAAAGAAAGAGACAAACGTAGATGGGAAAGAAGTCTGAAAAGAAAATACAAAAGAAGAAAAAGAAAGGGAAAGATGGGTCCCACTTTATTTTCCAAATCCTCTTCTTTCTCATCTCTTTCTCTCTGATAGAAATTCAATTTAATTCAAACTCCAAATTTGATTTTTAATTAAGTAGCAACCAAAATTCAAATTGGAGTTCATGTCACCAAAGGAAATCAAATAAGTCTTTTAATAAGTTGGCCTAAAGAATTTGCGTTAAATATTCACAAAATTCGAGTAAGTTTATATATCAAATTTAGTTTGATTAAATTGGTACAATAAATAAGAATTAAATTTAAATTGAAAAACATATAACTTTAATTTAAAATTTATATTTTTTGATACGAGCATGAATCTGAATCTAAAAGAAAGTCATTTTTTGTGTCACCGTCGTTACTAAAATTAATGATTCCGAAATAGAAATGAAATAAATAATGTCAATAGTTTTTCACAATAACCAGGTCATTTGGATTACATAAACTTTAATAATTCATTCTATTTTATTATTTAGGTATGCCTAAAATAAATAAAAAAAAAGCAATTTTTTAAATAGAAATTATCAAAAATAGAAAAATTGTACATAAACATTGTTCATAACAGTTGAATTGAAAATAAAAGAAAGAAAACTGTAAACGGTTTATAAAAACTTCAAATCAATCAAATATTTTTCTCTCTAACTACTGTGAGTAAATCAACTAAATCTTCCTACGTATATAAAATGAGATTTAGAGAGAGATTTAGTACGTTAATGTTTTAGAAAAAGTGATTGTATCTCCTCCCCGTGGACGAACGTAGGCTGGTTTTGGGTGAACCACGTAAAATCATTGCGTTCTTCTTCTTCTTTCATTTTTGCAAGTTTGTAATCTGCCATTACATTACAGAGTTGAGTTGCTGTAATTTTAAAGAAAATATCTCCATTGATCAATTGAATACAAACAAAACAAATTGAAGATTGATTGTGAAAAGGTTAAAAGAAAATCACGTTTACGTGTTACGTTGCAGTTCCACAGCTACTTGGCTTCTCAAGGTACACACATTGCAACGGACTAGTCGTCTTTTCATTCTCTTTCGACCACTTTATGAATTTGGGCCTGCAAATAATTCAATTCAATCCCAACAAAAAATGCCCTACTTGTTTGGTGCTTACATAAAAATACCATCTACTAATTTATACGTCTACACAAAAGGCACCATCAAATGTGACTCATATATATAGGTAGATTTGAGGGTATAGAAGGCATTCCTACTATTTTGATTGGCCCCAGGCAAATACAACTCTCCATTTGCTCAACTTTACAAATTAATCTGACTCATTGAGAACTTCAAAAATATAATATTTGATTTGGCATCAAATTTTCACTCAACAGAACCGGAAAAAAGGTCAAAAGGTATGTTTGGTAGCTCTCTCAATGAATAATATTTCAGAAGGGTCTATCTGTCCATTTAAGATTAGATAAATCAAAGAATCTAAGCATTTAGACATTCTTAAAATGAAAAATAGGTTCTGATCACCCCTTGGCTCTAAGGTTCATGTTCATGGACCAATTAAACCCAAAACCACAAAGCTTACCTAAAAATTCTATAAAAAGAAGACTTCTCTCCAAACAGATTAAAAAATTTAGACGGCGTGATTCTCTCGAACCTATTCTTCTAAAACTCTAACTTCATTACAGAGGCTCTGATATATACGTGTTCAATAATTGAGAGAGATAGGATAAAGTGGTAGAGATCAAACAACACTCCACTCGAATTAACTGATATTTTATGAAAACAAAACCTCGTGAGAGAACACACCCATAATTGTATTGTATTTGTAATCATCCCCAGGCTCACCCCTTGGACACGTAGCTTCCAATGGAAAGGAAATATATGGGAGATGAAGTAGCACATGGGGCCCATCTCTATGGTATAAAGCGCCAGGTCATCAGATAACACCAATATACAATACATAACCTCACTGCTCATACGACTTTTCTCCTGCCACTCCTCAATTATCTTCATCCCTAACCCTAAATCAATTAATAGGGGTAGGGGTAGAGGAAGAAGTAGAGGTAGGAAAGTTTTTGGGTGTAGCACCAACATGGGCAGAGCCACATGGAAACCCATGAATGAGAGACTTTGTACATTTAGGACCATATTTATTTAACAGAAAGTAGCGTAATACTACTTTTGGCTCAGTCCATTGATGTACCTGGGAAGATGGTAGTTAGGGCCTCTTTGATCTTGATCACCTCAAATTTCATCATCTAAATTTTGTCTAAATCTTATTTTAAAATTCCTGTCCAACACTCTCTAATATATTCATTAACTTTCAATTTTGTAGTTGACATGTTTCATATATGTTTTATCTTTTTTCTAAATTTAATTATTTCCTTAGAGAAGAAAAAGTTAATTGTGTATTCATTTAATTAAGAATCGTACTCTCTTAAACACAAAATTAAATTTATATATAGAAATTATTGTAAATGAGATTAAAATATTTTAAAATATAGCAAAATGATGAAATAGTAAAATGATTTTTCTTGTCATTATGATGTATTTGTAAATAGTTGGGTCATTTTTCTTATATAAACAAAAAGACCCATTTAAATACTAGTAAACAATGCGTGCGATGCACGTGAAAATTACAGATGAAAAAATTATACTTTTAACTTAACTTTATGAAATTGGAACCGTCATTTCAATATTTTCATATTTATATATCATTTTTATATTCACATTGTAACGAGTTGAAAATGAATTTATTGATAATATTGTATCTTTGAATTTGATTTGTTTGCACAATTCAAATTCCATTTCTTAACATCTTGAGCTTACACGTTGAAAATTTAACAATCTAATCTATATATCCAAATAAAGTGAAAGATAGAAAGGTTGTTAGTTGTGTAATAATATATAGCAATATCAATTATGGAAGATGAAAAATTTTACATTGGGGCCCTAATAACATAGAGCATTAACTAATATCAGGATCAAAACTTTTTTTTTTTTTAATAAGGAGATGAAAAGTTAAAGTATAACTTCTATTTTGTTGAATGTGAAAATGATCACAAACATTAATTTATGTGAATGATAAAAATTGCCACTAAAGCAAGACTAAAAAATCATAATGAAAGGGTAAAACATCCACCAAAATTATATTTCTTTTGAAATTATGAAATTATAAATGTGAAATCATAATTTTTTTTAATGATTTTGTAGGTAAAAAATTAAAGGAAAGACTTAATATTTCTTGCTTTACACATTTTATTACCTCGATTTATACTTAATAAATTCCAACAATAATATTTATATTGTTTTAACAAAAGCAAATTTTAAGTCATTCAACTATTTCATTAATAAAATAGCTTTAAAAAAATTAAATGATGAAAAAAATATGAGCAAGATTCCTATGGTTGCATTAAAAAAGGATTATCAATATTACATGATTTAAACATAAAGAGTAAAGACATATGTAGATGTCAACCACGAAATTGGTGGTTCAAGTTTCCCTAACCTATGTTATGTACTAAAAATCATACCTATAAATGAAGGAATAAACACAACCATACGTCTATATAAAAAAAATAGACAACAAAATAGGAAAATAAAAGATTAGAAGAGAATAGAAAAGCATGAATTTGATTTCTTCTTCACCCTTAGCATTTTGTTATGACTTGTGAACACGAATGAAAAAAATAATGAGATATTTATAACCAAGATTTGAACAGGAAGAATTCAAAAGGCTAAAAGTGATAAGGAATGTAAATAGTAGGGAGAGAGAAAATTAAGGGAGAGAGAAGAATGTGAATGGATTTGGATAAATTTAAGAAAATTATTAAAAATAGTAGATTTTACAAAACATTTACAACCTATAACAAATTCTGATGGAATTTTTTGTCCTAAAACTCATAGTTTGTAATTATATTCTGTTTAATAAAATCGTTATTGAGAAATTGAATATTATAATCTTAAATCCAATAAACTAAATCTTGAGGCTATTTTTGAGTAAACTTAAACTTTATATGGAGACATAAATGTGGATCAAGTTCGAGTATATAGCCTAAATAGTCTATAGTATATAAATATTATGGTTGAGCGCCTTATTTAGAGAAACTATGGATGCAGCCTGCTTTGTAGTAAGTACAAACGAGGTGATCCTGAATTGTTCATGTAGATACATGAAAGTAGGGACATCCTATGTAAAGCACTTACATAAGACTGAACCATGAAATAATCACTTTTACTTTATAACACCATTTACTGTTTAAAACTGACTATCTCGATTATTGATGACCTAGATAACTTAATCTTAATCCTGAGCTAACTATGAACTCTTGTTCACATGAGATTATCCTTAGATCTACATAGATGAGGGAAGCTCATCAGCGTTGGCCCAATAAGCCTTTCATTTTAGGGATAAGATCGGGTGGATAGCTGGAGACATAGGATGCAAGAAGAAATTCACTCCTACCCGTTTTAGGATTAGTAGATAGGTTGTTCTCTTAAGCACTGAATCCAAGTCTTGAACAAGGGGACCCACCCTCTCATGGGCTTGAGAGGGATTAAGTTTATAGGTTGGACCTTAAACTAATTGTTCAATAGTGGATTAGTGGGACTTAAGGAACAAGCTGTAGTCTCGAGGATAAAACGGTATTTTGACCCAGTCGGAGTTATGAACAACCTGTGAAAAATTAACTTACTGATCGTGGTTTTATCAAATAGACACAAAGATATCTATAGGTCCATTAGGTTCCTCTGCTAGCTCATATGGAATAAACTTAGAATAGTGTGATGGAATAAGTCGAATTATTGGAATTGAGAGAAGAGAGAGAAATCGACAAATATATAGCCGTTGAATTTCAGATTAGAAATAGAGCTTTATGTTTAAATGGAATTCAAATACTATAAATATGAATGCGGATTTATACTAGGAAGCTCAGAATTGATGGAAATGGTCAAAGTTGTAAAAAGTCAAAATGTTGATTTTTTTACTTTGAAAAGTCAAACTTTGACTGGCATTATATTTAAATGTGATTTGAATTTTGGAAAAATGAACGCAGATTCATGCTCGGAAGATCGGAATTAGTCAAGACGGAAAAAATGGTAAAAAGTCAAAATATTGACTTTTGACTTGAAAAGTCAAATTTTGACTTTTTACTTGAAATGTCAAATGACCATTTTTCCTTGGACTAAGTTAGTAGAAAAATCTAACATTTTGTTGGATAATCCCACTAGAGATATGTGGCTATATGAGATGTCGACACCTAGCCCATTAAATTCCACTGACTATTGGTGGATTATTAGGTATTGAGATTTGGCTAACTAATTACATTTAATTTTGCATGTAATTAGGTTATAAATAGAATTGTTTTCTTTTTTGTTAAAACCTTTTTCCCTTTCAAGTAATTTGAGAAATTAAAACTTTATTACTCCCCAAAATCTCAACCGAATTTCTACCTTCCAATTTCCATATATCTCCCTTAGTTTCTTCACCAAATTGGGTTCCACAACCTGGTTCTTAGTCAGGAGATTAGCGAGTCAATTCTAGTGGTGGTCCGTTCGAATTAGTGAGGAGATATTGAGAATTTCAAATAGCTACAAAGGTATTCTTTTAAACCCTAATTCTTTTAGTTTAGGGTTGCATGTTAAATAGGTGCAATTAGGGTAATCTTTCGATTCTTTTTTTCATTGGTATGCTATAGTGATAGAAGACTATCAGTGATAGAATCCAAAATTTTACTATAGCTTGTAAATATTTTAATTTATTTTACTATTTTTAAAAATGTCCCTAAATTTAAATGATATAATTAATTGGAGTGAAAATTTTTAAATTTTGAAAAAAAGTTATAATAAGAAGATGAAAAGTTTAAAAAATTATTTCCACCAAAACAATTATTAAGAGTTATAATGAAAATGACACAAATATTAAATCTATGAGAATGACAAAATTGCCACTAAAAGAAAACTAAAAAAAAGTTATAATGAAAGGGTAAAATGGGGCTAAGAAATTTCTCCACTTCCATCCTTTTATATATACTACTAGTAAAAGACACATGCATAACACGTATAATGTATAATTTTAGATTATAGTAAACATTGAATGTATATGTTTAGGTTGTGCTAAATTTAAAAGTCTGAAATATAAAATGTAATAAAAGTATATGCACATGGGAATAAGTTACAATAATTAGATTGAAATATAAGAATTTAAATGTAGGACTTGCATATATCAAAAAAGGATTTCTTTATAAACAATATTTTTTGTACAATTTGAAGGTAATTTATTGTCACCTATGGGCTTGATCCAAACTTTCGCTGCCTTCATCAAAATTCCTCTAGATAGTGCAATATAAAGTTGTCCATGAGAAAACACATTTTTAGGAAGATATATTCTAAGATTCGGAATTGTTTGTCCTCGTGCTTTGTTAATTGTCATTGCAAAGCATAGACAAATGGATAATTGTTTCCTCTTGAACTTAAATGGATATTCATTGTCATTGGGTGGGCTTAATGGTATTCGTGGAAAACAAACTTGTTTTCCTGCATGATCACCCATTGCTATTTCAACATGTATAATATTTTTACTAAATGATCGACATATCAATCTTGTCCCATTACACAATCTATTGGATGGATCCAAATTTCTCAATAACATAATTGGACAATTCACCTTTAGTATAAGTTTATGCGGTGGTATTCCATTTGGTAGTAGAGAATTTAAGAACTCTGTTTTATAGTAAGAATTGGTATCATCGATTGCCTGATCAAAGCTGATGAACATTGTACTTTTTCCTGGAAAAAGTTTTATCATTTCTTCATTTAAACTATTAACATGGTCATTTATGGTTGCCAAAATAGTTCTGTTTGTTATGTAGTTTGTTGTTCCTGTACATTGTTTTAGATCAGGATATATTTGATGGAAACGGTACATGCACAGCGAAATTAGGATCAAATTTTTACTCTAATTGTAACTAAACAAGTTTAGTGAGTAACATGCATAAAAAACCCTAAAATAACATAGATATGGCTAAAAGAAAAAACTTACCTTTGAAGCTTTTCTTCTCTTGTATTCTCTTCACGAATTTGAAGTCAACACAACCACTAAAGTTTACCTGCTATTCTCCGGACTTGGAACCGAGTTGTGGGACTCAAAAAGTGGTGGAGAAATAGAGAGAGATGATATCCTTTGGAAGAACCTAACCCTTTTTTTGTTTTTGATGTTAAGAGAGTAAAAAATGAAAAGAGTTCTTGGTTTTATTTTTTGTAATTCTCAATTACAAAATTAATTTTCAATTTCAAATCCAAGAGTCATTTCACCTTTACATAAAACTTATTGTGGACAAGTTTCCCTATCTCACCATTTGGCATTCTAAGTGGGGTAGGTGTCTTGCATGCAATAAGTCACTTACATATCAAATGCAAGTGATAAGCTTGCCAAATCTCAACAAGTATTATTATTTAAAATAGTCTAAGGCAATATGGTAATTCAACATTTAAATCAAATTCGAAGTTTGACTTTTTCAAGTCCAAAGTCAATATTTTGACTTTTAATCATCCGTCTTGACTAATTTCAACCTCCCAAGCATGAATACATATTAATTTCTCCAAAATTCAAATCACATTTGAATATAAAGTCGGTCAAAGTTTGATTTTTCAAAGTCAAAAGTCAACATTT
>JBBPDI010000032.1:14130308-14150790 GCA_037974545.1 Cucumis variabilis | reverse complement strand
TAATTTACTTATTATGTAATGCATTACAAAATTAATAAAAAATATAACAATAGCAAAATTAAATTTATAAAAAAAAAAAACCTTTTTTGCGATGCATTCCTCTTATGCGACATCGTGGTTCCCATCCGTGACACGACGTCACGGTTCCCTTCTGCGACGCATGCGACCGTGTGCGGGGGAAACTTTTCGCGACGTATAGTGGTTGCGGCGTCGCGGAAAGTTTCCCCGACGAACTTTCTGCGATGTTGTTTGCGACGTTGCTTACGATGTCGCTTTAAGTTATTACGACGTTGGTTGTCATTTACGGCGATGTTGTACGACGTCAGGGAAAGGTTAATTTATTGTAGTGTTTTCTACATGCAAACGTGTGTAGTTTTGTACATTTGAATTAATTTTAATATATATTCATTTGATATTTTATTAATTTTACGCTACCTGTTTTAGAGTTTCAATCAAATTAAGTCGAATTCGATTCTAATAGCAACAAAAAAAATAAATACTAAAAATATAAAAATTTTGGTAAAAAGGTTTTTTCGATGCAGAAGACTGATTGCGAATGGTCACATCTAACGACACAACGTCGTTCCAAGTTATACAAACACCACGTTGGTCGTACCTTCATCGACATCAACACTTTCTTATTGTCGACACGTTGACTCGATGTTGGCAAAACTCTTTTGTTGATGCTCTAATCTGACTTCAGCATTAGTGTATTGTCAACGTGTTGACCTTGTGAGTGAATCATGTGTCGGCCAAAACCCTATGTTAACGTTGTCTTTTTTGACATTATCATTACCTCTTACGATGGTGAATCACGACACCGCATGGACGTGCCTTTTTGCATTGGTGTAGCTTTTGCCGATGCATAATGGCATTTTTGCAATGCAAAGTTGCGTCAACAGACCCGATGCTCCTTGTAGTGACTTGCTTAGTAATATCAACAAGTTTAGAAAAGTAAGTTCATTAAGCACTAGTAGTAACATGAGTACAAATCTTCCCATTTAAACTATTCTTAAATCTTGTGCATTTGACCACCACATCTTCGAGCACTAAAATGACATACTTATACAATCAGTTGTAATGCTTTTCATATTCTACCACAGACATAACTTCTCATTCAAGATTCAAAAATTCATTATGTTCTGCATTTTGGGATGACCTCAGATAAAGTTATCATGAGTAACTCTTCCATGTGCTTTGCAACATACTAGTCTACCAACAAGGTGTAACTTAGTACAACGACATAAACCATTTGCTCTTTTCTACAACAAGAGAATGGCTAGTCCCACTCGCCTATCTTATATTAAATGTTATCCTTTCGCGAGCCTTTAAAAGCTCAATTCTTAAGTTTGTCTTAGGATTGCCTCACATAACTCTCATACCAACAACAATATCTTAAGTCAATCGAAACATTGTCAACTCACCCCAATTCTTTCTAGCAAAAGGTAGCTAGAGTCACTTTAACTTTCTCAACTCCACATCTAAACTATTAGGAATGTAACGAGTTTCCTTAGTAGGTTGACTAGGTCATAAGCCACAATGAAGTATGTTTCAATGTAACTTACTCATGCACTTCTAACTCTTGCTGAGTTTCTAATGTATAGGCTCTTGATTTCCCAAACTCATGCTCATATAACCCTTAGGTTTCCTAAAATCATGTAGTGATACCAAATTATCACAACCAGTTCTAGGTTTTCCCTTCGAACGTAGAGCGTAGCATGAAAACAATTTCGAAAACTAACTTTTCACTCTAAAACCAAATGAATAAGTATTTTAGCATTCTATGGGAATTTCGGCAGCATCTCCCCTAAAATATGGGCTAGTTGAACTTAAAAGGAGGGAAAATTTTCACTCTATATATAAATATTCTTTAGACTCAAAATACTATTGAGTGTGTCTCACCACAAACTGATCCAACAAGTCCAGTGTCCCAATCATAGTTTATATTTAATTATGAATTAGTTACAAAAGAAATACACTCTAATAAGAGATCTCTCAAAACTCAAATCCTTATTGTGATTCTTGCTACTTCAATCCACCCCATGATGCAGTACAAGACTTTAGTATATGCATATAAAAAGAATGAGAGTCTACAATTAATGATGAGGAGCTCAACCATTGCCTGGTCCTTGATCGCTACCTTCGGGGGGAGGGGGGGAACCATTGAAAACGTGAGCTACAAACTCAGTGAGTGTAAGTTTTTAGAAGTAATTTTTTTTTGTAACGTGAGCTAAAAACTCAACCATTGCCTGCTCTCAAGAATGTTTAAATATGGCTTCAATGATGAAATCATAATTAAATGGTTATACTCACATGTTACTATAAATCACAAGTGTTTTCCAACAAACCTGTGCCCAATTCAACCATGGCAAGATGCCTAAATATAAGACCAAGAATAGGTTGCACATGATCAAGAAATCATGCGGTCAAACCTAGCTCATGCATATTAAGTACCCACCATGATAATAATCTCCATCCAATATGATCATGGTAGAATACTAAATACACGATCGAGAATAGCTAACACGTGATTCATATCCACAAGAAAACACGCGGTCAGACTAAGATCACACATACTTAGCACCTACCACAGTAACAACTTCTATCCAATCTCACCATGATAGCATACTAAATAAATAATTGAGGATAGCTCACGTATGATCTATATCCACAAGGAAACACGTAGCCAAATTGAGGTCATGTGTACTTAGCACCTACCACAGTAACAATCTCAATATCCACTCCTATGTGCACATAGAGTCACCCACCTGGGTTAAGCTATGCCCGAAGCCAAATCACAATCTTTCATCCGTATCCTCACCTAGACTCAGGTTTTCGAATCTCCGGTCATGACCTCTTTTAGTCCTAAAATCCTCTGACAACCATAGGTTGTACTATAGAAACACATTCATGTAGCTCTTAGAAAAATTACCAAAATTAATCCATAAATATCACATGTTTAAAGTTTAAAACCAAACGTGGTTAGAAACACATTTCATAAAATTATTTTTAATCCTTAGCGATCAATACATGTTTTAAGAATAAGCTTCCATTCAAAACATCCACGCTTAATAATAGATCGAGTATTCTTTAAAATCATTTCAGTCACTCACAACCTGTGGCTAGATTCTTGGTTTATAGATTTTCCCTATTTCCTCTTGTCCTTGAAAGCTAACTAAATCTTAGGTTAATTTATCAACTCTAAGTCCTTTGACGTACCTACTATCAAGGATATATGTGCGACAAACCTATTTCTAGGCTATTAAGTTATTTCTTTTATATATATAGGTTAAAAATGATGATTGGTCTCTAAACTTTCATAAAAGTAATATTTTAGTCCCTAGACTTTCTAATTTGTACCAATTTAGTCCCTCTATAATAAATTGTGTTAACTTGCTAACTGAATTGTGAGATGAAGCCATGTGATATATCCTACCAAAAGAAAATAAAAGCCACGTAATTATAGATTTGAGAAAAAGGAAATGGGTTTAGAGAAAACAAAAGGAAGGATTAGTTAGAGAAGGAAAGAGATTTCTTCTCTTCATTTATTTGCATTCTTCCCTCCTTAATCAGCTTCTTCGATTTTGGTGGTTCACTCTCCTCGGCATTTTTTTTCCTTTGCAACGTTGCGACACTCTTTTCCCAGTGTGACTCTATCCAAACACCACATTTTGTCACTAGCGCTGAACGTTTGCAAAACCTTTAATTTAAAGGTGGGCTCTTTGTTAATTATTTGGTTTCCAATTGAAAGAGTCGTGGACTTCCTTGGTTGGTCTTTGGTTACGAATTGGGAGAATTGACTTCGATACACCATTGGTGTTAGCTCTTTTCTTAAATGATTGATTTTCAACATCATAGAGAAGGGAGGATTAGACGATTTTGGAACTAAAATATGACTAAAGACTAGAAAACCAACTAAGGGATGGATGATTGGGTCATGCGTTGGCTCAGCCTAGGGCATGATGTGGCCGAATCGAAGACACATTACCCTCATTTCCTGAAAATTTGTTAAAATCAACTCTAAAAGCTCATAAAAATTGTTTCCATATCATCCTAAACTAAGTTAAAGTTGTTCAGTGACATGTGTTCGCTCATTTTACTTGTTTTACAGCATTATATATGGAATTTAAACATCATGTTAAGTGATTTTATTGCTAAAAAAATGGACTGGTAAAAACATATATTTTATGATTTGTATCAACCATCTCCAAAAACAATCCGTATAATTGTAATTTAATAACCACATATAATGTTTCGAATGGAAACTTAAGAAACCAGTGAAGTTGTACACTTGAGAGAGTTTATCTTATGACAAAATTGACATTTTCTATTATTTAAAATACCTTATTCTTGCGAGAAAGAGAAAATACAATTCACATTAACATCGTAAATTATTTATAAAGTGAGATATATATTAGTAGTAAAAAAAATGGAAAAGAAACTATACGTAGAATAATCCTCCTTTTTTAGTGGAAGAATTTTTGTTTTGGATTTGTATAACCATGGAATTAGTTATAATGTAAACATCTGAAGGTGGTCCATTTCCTTAAAGTATGTTCACTTATTCACTCAACCCCTAATTTCTTCAAAGAGGGATAAGAGAATGACCCCACTATAAAAGACATATATATTATATATAACATCTTATACCTATAAATTATTACTTTCAATGAGTGTTGGGTATTAACCAATTAGTAAGTGAGAGAGAGAGAGAGACAGAGACCGAGAGCAAGAAGATATCATGTATTTTTCAGCAAAATATTCCAACTTGGCAATAAATGAGTTGGCATCCTTTTGTTTATGGGGGCCTTCTTTGACTTTTTGCCTTGTGAAAACACTATCCCAATCCAACATATACTATATTCAACTTTTATCAACAAATAACATATATGTCTATATTTTTATTTATATTTTCATGCAGACATGAGGGAGAATCATATATCATTATATTATAAATAAATTTACAAAACATAACATATTGTAACTATTGTACTGTTACTAATGTAAACATAACATACAAAAATTAACCTGTTAGAAAATTTCATAAATATAACATAACATCGAAATATTTACGATTCGTATAACAAAACCAAAAAGTCTATAAAGTCGGCCATTTTTTAAATATTATAGGCTTACCTTTTCTTTCATCTTCTTTCTTCAGCAATTTTTATTTTCCTTTCCATTGTCTTTTTCTCTTCTTCTTCTACAGTTTTTTTTTTTGCTTTTTTTTCAAACTATTATTTGGTTCAGGATCGTGTACTAAATATAAAAGATTTTAATATACGATCTTAAACAAAAATCATTGGATATTGGTACACATTTAGAATTGGCTACAAATCTAAACCATCGTGTATCAAAGAATAGCCAAATCTAAATAATCGTGTACTAAAAATCTTAAAAAAAAATCAAATCTAAACGATCGTGTATCAAAGAATAGTCAAATCTAAATAATCGTGTACTAAAAATCTTGAAAAAAATCAAATCTAAACGATCGTGTATCAAAGAATAGCCAAATCTAAATAATCGTGTACTAAAAATTTTGAAAAAAATCAAATCTAAACGATTGTGTATCAAATATATTATGCCTCAATTAATTGTGTATTGACAGAAGCATTTTTTTGTATTTTTCATTGTAGGCCTATAGACCTTTTTCATTCTTGAAATTATTCTGTACAGTGTAAATATTTTATTGATTTGTTATATTATTGAAAAAACTCCTTTAAAATAGGTAAAATATTTAATTATATATTAAAATAGTTTTTTGAGTTTTATTTTCTTAACATTTTCATAAATGTGTATTGAGACCATTATTTTATTGATATATATTTGGCCATGTGTCATTCTCTAATGCAATCGTCCATTCTTTTCCAAAAATATAAAAAACCAACAAAATATTTACATTGTATATAACAATTTTGAAAACGAAAAAGCTCACAAGTCCACAATGAAAAATACCAAAAATACCACAATCAACACGCGATTAATTGGTCACATATGCGCGTGTAATTTTTCTTCTAAATGACTATGATGTACGATTCACTACAAGAAATAATGCTTACGATAGCTAACGAAAAAGGCTATAAAAGACCTTCCATAGTCTTTTTCAAGAGTCCTGACAACCCATGCTATTAAAAGTCTGAAACTTTTTAGAGTTTTTTTGTAGAACTATGATGGATGCTATAATAGAATACAAATATCTAGCTTAAATATGTTGCTATAAATCCACTTCATAGCTTGTTTTAGTAAAGCTATAATATATTTACATAGTTAAAATAGGATGCTATCTTTAACCTATAATGACATTTTTTCAAGGTTATAATATATTATTTATAGCTATAATTATATGTTATAATAGGGCTATTTAATCTGTAATAATAATAATAATAATTATTATTGTATTAACCTTTTGATAATGTTTTTTTGTGCTACAAAATATCTAATTTCTTTATAACAATCATTTTTAAATTAATTAGAATTTCATAAACTTTACTTGAAGCACTCATTTTTAAATTGGAATCCAAACATACTTTTTATAACAAAACAAACACCATAACTTCCATTGATAATATCAACATTACAAAATAAAGTATTGAATAATTTTTTGGAATAAGTTGTTATTCAAACTAAACAAGCTAAGATAAAGTACACTAGCTCTCAAAATGCACTTGATTCAACAAGTATTCAAGGTTATATTATCAATGTAGTTGAGTTTTCATTGTTGGTTCTCTTTTGCTTTGGTAAAGTATTATTTCATCCACCTACATGAATATATAAAATATATATCAATATATGATTATGAAATAGGGGCACTTGCAAAAATGGCAAAATAAGTTATAATAATTAAGTCCATAGCACACACATTTTATTATTTGTAAAAATGACAAAAACGAAGCCCAACCCACACATTAAGAGGTAAAATGTCACAAATACCCTCGTTACTATATACGTTTGATACACCTTAAACACATCTGATACACCTGATATATACTTCTTGATACACCTGATATATTTGATTGATACACTTGATGCACTTGATACTCTTTAATACACTCGATACCTTTTGATACATACCTGAAACATCTTGATACACATTATAATACTCCCCGTTACACTTGATTATTTTGATATGCTTGATACCCCTTAGGTCTTGATAACTATACCCTTTAAAAATCCACTTATAAGTTTGATACACTGCTAATAAACTTGTTATGCTTCATTGGAACACTAAAAATATTTGATATGTTTGATGTACATGATATGTTTGATACACCTGATGCACTACAGATACCTTTAGCATTCTTCACTTATACAATTGATTGATTAAATGCACTTGATATGCTTGAAATCCTACACTTGATATACTATTGATATACACTTATAAACTTGATTCATATACTTGATAATGATTCACTTTATTGATATGCGTTAACAATATATTGTTGATATACTTGATAATGATATACTTAGTTACATCATTCAAATACTTAATAATAAGAATTGTATAAAATTTTAAAAAAATGAAAATTCACGTAGTATGTATATTAACCAACTGATACATATAATATAAGTGTATCACTACATCGATATACAAAACTGAGACAAAGTAAAACCAAAACAAAATTAATGTAAAAAGTAAAACAAAATCATTTGGAATCAGATTCAACTCAAAATACACATGGAAGAAAGTAAAAGAAAAAAAATCACAAATGAAGTTAAATTACTCCGATCAACAACCATTATATTTCATATTGCAATTATTGTACTATTGAGATTCTAAAATTAAGGTTAAGACAAAAATAATAAATAATTTTTCTAGTATAAAAATAAACAAATAATTAGGACCTTAAAAAGTGGGAGAATAAATAAATAATAGGCATGGCATTAAAAAGAGGAAGAGAAGTAAGTTGTTGAAGAGTAGTTTAGGAATAATAACAAATACTTGAAGTTGGATAAGTGAAAATTTTATCATATTTGCAAAATTCTAAAACAAAGTGCTATAATTGCTATATCATATTCTCAAAATGCTATCCTATGCAATTTTCGTATGAAATATTAATAATAGTCAATCAATCAAATAAATATAGATAAATAAGCTTAGAAAACAACATACTAGTAATAAATTTTTCACTCCCTCCCCCTCAAGAAAAATATTGCATAAACTGAATCAAATCGTTCTTTAAAAAAAGTACACAAACTCTCGAGGTAAAATATCACAATAAAGATCATCCCAACAAAGTAACTTATAAACTTTTTCAAACTCAAACAAAGAAACAGTACCAACCACTCTTGGTTGAGTTGTTTTGAGCCAAAAGAAAATCTATCAAAAGGTTTAACAATCTAACTTGTACACAAAAAAAAAGAAAAACTAGAGGAACAAGATTGCACCATATGACAACAAAAATCAACCTCTACCGTATTCTAATAGTTCAAGACTAGTCTACAAGAAGAATGATCTTTCTAATGAAGAGCTTTGCGATCTTGTGGATGAAAATTTTGCAAGGGACATAGATAAAAGGAGGTCTTTATCAAACTATGTGTTTCTATTGGATATAATCTATTGAGTTGGAAAACAACTCTTTAGCCAGTTGTAGCATTGTCAAAACTGAAGTTGAGTTCATTGCTTTAGTAGACGTAGTGAAAGAAAAAGCCTATGGATAAAGGATTTACTAAATGATTTTAGGATTAAACAGACAAAAGTCAGAATATATTGTGATAATCATAGCACAATTTACTATCTAACAGTCATCAGTTTCATAACAAAATCAAGCACATTGACGTTACATATCATTTCATCAAAGAAGAAATAGAGAAAGGAGAAATCAAAGTTGTGAAGATACATACCTTAGATAATACCTCTGATATGTTGACTAAGACGGTTACACAACAAAAAGTTTGTTCTCTGCCTTGATTTAATTACCTTTCAGTTACCTAAAAATGGGTAGAACAAGAAATCATATTGGGGGTTCACTTGTTGCATACAAAGGTGGAGATTGAATAGAAGGTTTGATAGGAAAAAAAAAAAAAACTATTTCAATTGTAACCAACTACTCACAACAGTTTTCAATCCTTTTTATTTATGCCTATAAAAAAAGGAATTAGAAGAGAGTTGAGTTTTTTGGCATGTATAAATTCTCTACAAGATTAAAAATAATAAAGAAAAAGAAAGTCCCATTGTCCAGTAGCTGTAGGCATTTTGGTCGGTACCACTTAAATTTCTATCTTCTTTCTCCCTATAGTCCCCTTTTTTATATTCTTCTTTGTTAATCGGTGTTATTCTCCTTCATCAAGTTCTTCACTTAGCACCTGAGAGAATAAGAGAGAACATCATAGTGATTTTCTTTCTGTAGTTTTTACTCGTGTATGGAAAAAGAGAGAAGATCACACTTGAAAAGGCTATTTATATATACTTTCCATACCATCCAATATTAATCCCAAAATGAGATCTTTCTTTTCCTTCTCAAAGTAAAAACACTTTCATAAGCTACACAGATTCACAGTATAGATCCACATTATTGTCTTAATCTTTGAACACTCACACTTGTAAATCTCACTAAACATACCTAAGAAAGCACCAAAGAAGCTAGAATTTCACAACATAAACTTAAAAAATAAACTACAAACAACAGATCTGATCGCAAGTTCAAACTAAATGCCAAAAACTAGATATACTCAGCAACAGTAACAGATCTCGAGCAAATAACACAAAAAAGGGAAAGAAAACAAGAACGAAAGCAAATGTGAAAATCAAACAATGATCTCAGATCAAGTTTTAGTAGATGAACAAAACTGAAAAGGAAATAAACAATGGAAGTGACAAGGACATGAACTGGTTCTTGAGCCACAACTGAGGAAGATCAAGAGAAATATGAAGAATTGAAAGAGAAAATAAGAAGGAGAATCAATGGAAGAGTGGAGAGGAGATTGAGGAAGATGAAGTGATGACCAGATTTACTCATAATAAAAGTTTCAAAAGAACCAAAATATTAGAATAAACCTACCCAAAAGTGAAAGGAAAAAAATAAAGGTAAAATCAGAAGAAGAGAAGAAAGAAGTTGCCTGTTCAGATGACTAATTTAACGAGCAAGGAGTCGTTCGGCAAAGAGTGTGGCAACTCAGCGACGATGTTGGATGGTACCAATGTTAGGGGAGGAGTCTGCGAGAAGAGGGAAATCAAGGGAGGGGACTGTGAGAAGGGGAAATAAGAAAAGTCTGAGAAAAATGAAAAAGAGTATTTTGGGTAAGGGGTGAAACCAAAGAAAAGGTTCTTTTTTTTTTCGCGCTTTCAAATTTTGTTTCCCCCATTTGTTCCCTTTTATTTTTTATAGTCTAATATTAAGCAAGCTATGGTGGGATGCTATTAAAGACATATTTGTTGTAGTGATTGTGTTGGAAATAAATACACGATCGTGTAGATAGTATCAACACTGACCACCTGCACACATGTAATTCTTCTTCTAAACGATCATGATACATGATCCTGTAGGAAAAGATACACGATCGTTTAGATATTGGTACACGATTGCGTACCAAGATCTAAACAAAAGTGAAAAAATCTAAATGATATTGGTTCATGATCGTGTACCAAAATAATTTATATTTAGTAAAATATCGTGTACCAATATAGTTTAGATTGGGTACACAATCTTGAACCAAGATCGTTTAAATCTAGAAGAGGAAGTATATGAAAGATGGTAGAGATCGTTTACCAAGTGAAAATTTGAAGAAGTAAAAAGAGAAAGAAAAAGAGAAAGAGATGACGAAGAAGGAAGAAATTCTAGAAGAGGAAATGAAGAAATCACGAACAAGAACAAGTGGGAATATGAAGAAGAATGAGTAATAATATGAAAAAACTAATAATATGAAGAGGAGATAAATAAATCGCAAAGAAGAAGAAAAAAAAGAAGTGAGAAATCGTTTACAATATTCAAAGACAAACCTAAAATTTATGAAAATATAATGAGTTTCTTAAATTTAAATATTTTGGTGTTTTTGTTATAATTATAAAAATTAACCTAATTTATATATAGGTGATATGAATTGTAAAAGTATGTGTCCAATGAACCAACCTCTGCCACATAACTCGGAAAAGATCTTAAAGATAAAAGTAAGAAGGAAAAAAAAAAAGAAAGGTATAAAATTAAGAAAGAAGTAAATAAGGGGAAAAAAAAGAAAAAAAATTAAACCTAATGGAAGCCAATTTGATTTTGTTTTGTTAAGTTTTTTTCTTTTTTAAAGCTTAAGGGTGTGTTTGGGCCACGATTTTAGGGAAAAAAGGATTAAAAAATTGGGCCAAATCGTGTTTGGCCCAAAGATTATGATAAATGGAGATTAAGGTTATCCTAATTCCCATTTAACCCTATCTTCTCCTACCTTTTTTCCTTCGTACAACCTTAAATAACCCTACCCCATTTTCGATCGATTTTCTCCATTTTCCTCTGATTTTCCGCTCGACTTTCTTCACTTTTTCTCTGATTATCTTCCTTGTTTTCCATTATCTTCTCCCTTTCCTCTTTAGTGTTAACCAAAATGAAAGGAAATCTACATTTCCTTCCTCCCATTTTCGAAAATTGGTCCATTCAGTTTGTCTTTGATTTTTGCCCTACTCTCCTCGATTTTGTCTTTGTCGTTAAAACCCATTTTCATTTTGTGATGGTTGCGTTTTGATTCGATGCTGCCTTTGAAATGGTTCTCATCCTCTCTTCGATGTGTTTTATTGATCGGTTGCCACAAACGTGTGTTACTTCCGAAACGTTTCTCATCCTCTCTCCATCTTTCTATATGTTTGGTTTGTCAATGAAACCTTGCCGCTCCCCAACCCTTGTCTGTTCGAGAACGAGTTCACTGCTCTTTTGTTTCGACCAAATAGTCGTTAATGTCATAAATGTTACACTAATATGTTGAATGGAAGCCAAGTAGGAGCATGACGAAGAATGGCAGGGGTCGCTGGTCAACACCGAAGGTATGTGCAGCCGATGATGAGTAAATTGGTGGTCACTCCCTAATGCTTTTTTCATGTTTGTACATTTTTTGGGTCTAATATACATTTGTTTTTCCATTGCCAGTGATGAGTTTAATGTTGGACACTTACTAATGTATGTAAACTTCAATTCAAATTTTTTTCTAATGGTTTGTCCGTCAATTTGTTTCGGTGTTATTCGAGACTCTGTGTTCCTCACATGTATGATTTTAATTTGCCTTCCTATATGATCCATTATGTCCTCCACCCCAATTCCATGTTATGTTTATTGCATTTAAATGAATTTTGTGGTTCATTCCATTTGTTCATTGCCTTACTATTATTTAAACAAACGTGTTTCACTTGTTTTTTTGTTTCACTTTGTGTTCCTTACATGTATGGATTTTTTTCACTTGTTTTTTTGTTTCCATGGTTACATTGAATTATTGTCACTGCCTCATGGTTTATGATAACACTGTTTATTCCTCTAGCATCCTATTTTTATGTTAACAATGTGATGTCATTTTAACCATTGTATTGAATTCTTTACAACCTACTGTTTTTTCACCATGTCTCCCTTACTCTTTTGAATGATCTTGTTTTTTTGACTCTCTTTGCTTGCTTTGCTTTTAAATATGATGTTATCGAGTCCGCCACACGAAATTCTACCACAAATGTGTTTTTCTTGAATGCCTTTGCAAGAATTTCTTAACTCTGAGGCTACTTTCTTTCCCTTTCATTATGTATTAAACGCTTTTATTATTTATTGTACAGTTACATAGATTTGTATGGTTCCCTTTGTTGTTAAGGTATGTTAAGTACGTGTTTTTCGTTCCTTTTACACTACGTAATATACACTAGCACACATATGTAATGACTTGCAACTTTTTGGTCTGTATTTTTAGGTTGTAGCACTTAAACCATTCGTAAAAAAGGTACTGCGGCTATAACCCTCATTCATTTATAAATTTAATCTATTTATGGTCTAGTTAATTGAATTTTGTAATAAATTCATTTGTTTTCTTCGTCTTAATGTTTGTTTATTAAATGCTTGCTATACGTCATTACGTAAACCGTAGTTTCCTTACTATGTTGAATAATAGTTTCGTTTATTGATTAATTTGCATATTACACTAACCATGTCTCTAGTATTGCACTGTCATTTTCATTCATTAGCTACTATTTTAATAAATAAATAAAAAAGTTTGTGGTCACAGTAGTTGTTTTGACATTTTGAACATCCTACACATAAAACAATTTGTTAGGATTCTTACTAAGTTGGGATGGTTGCCAAAAAAATCCCTTCAACTTCATAAATTAATTGTGTTTTCATAACCGATATAGAAATTAAACACAATAGGGAGACAAAAATCAAGGTGAGGTGAACTATTAGAACCCCAATAGGTTTTTTACAAGTTATTGAAAAATTATAAATTATAGGTTTTTCATAGGTTTTTTTTACGTAGAACAATAATTACTTTTTAGGATTCTTAGTAAGTTACGTAAAATCAATGGATACAAAAATCAATTGAAAAAATATTTTTAATCATCATACAACCTAAATGGGGCTTTTTATAAATGAAGTTAGGTTATTTTAAACAATAATTTCGTATAATTGTGTTTGAATTCAATGGTTGTTTTGAAACATGTACGTAGTTGCAGAATGTACTGTTTTTGTAAGATGTTAACTAGAAATTGTAGTGAACGACTATTTTCCCAATTGCATACACATCAAAAAAATTATTTCAATGCGCTAACGGATTTATGCGTTAATTTTTCACGACAAAACATCAGAAAAGAAAAAATGAAATGAAATAGGCCTTAATGTAACGATTTACAAAACAAATATTTTGCTAATCCCGAGGTACATAAGAAAAATATTTGAAAATGTATGTAAACAAAAAATTGGTTTATTATAATAATATAAATTAATATTGTTTATTTACAAAAAAAAATTCTATGATATTTTTTTAATTCATATATTAATATTCCTTATTTAAATAAAAAAAAAATTATCTTAAATCTATTAACATAATCCTTGCCCGAAACGCATATTATCATAATACTACACTCATAACCCTTCCCCAAAACACATGTTATAATAATACTACAATAATAATCTTTTCCATAAACACATATTATTATAACACCACTATCATAATCCCTCCCCCAAACCCATACTATCATAACACTACCTTTCATATTCCTTCTTCCAAACACATATTATTATAACACTAGGATTAACATAATCATTTTCCCCATAACTCTTTCCCTCCCCCAAACGCACCTTAAGAGACATCTATAGTATTTTTATTAAAACAGTAATAACACACGAGCCAATCAACAATCAATACATCCCACATGAGCCTACTGCAAAACATAGCGAAACAGTCTGACAAAATACTGTACATTTCTCTAATACTATCTAAGGTAGTGCCTCCTTTGTTTTCAACGGTCATATTAATTATGCTTTTAAACCTTAAAAGATAGGGTTCATTTAAAAGAAAAAGAAATGATAAAAATAAAAGGAAATTGCATAGGGTAGCATATTGAAAATATGATATAACAAATATAGCACATTGTTTTAGAATTTTGTAAATATGATAAAATTTTCACTTATAAAAAACTCTCCATCTTAAATTTGTTATTATTCCTAAACTATTCTTTAATAACTTATTTCTCTTTCTCTTTTCAATGCCCTACTCATTATTTATTTATTCTCTCACTTTTAAGGTCCTATTTATTTATTTATTTTATATGAAAAAAATCATTAGTTCTTTCCTATCTTAATCTTGATTTTAGAATATCAATAGTATAATACTTGCAATATGAAATATAATAGTTGTTAACCAGAGTAATTTAACTTCATTTGTGATTTTTTTTTACTTTATTCGATGTGTAGTTTGAGTTAAGTTTGATTTCAAATGATTTTGTTTTATTTTCTTACATTGATTTTGTTTTGGTTTTACTTTGTCTCAGTTTTGTATACAAGTGTTGTGATATACTTATATTATATGTATTAATTGGTTGATATACTTATTAAGTGATTTTCATTTTTTCAAATTTTATGCAGTTCATTATAGTATTATTAAGTATATGAAAGATATAACTAAGTGTATCATTATCAAGTATATCAAGAATATATTGTTAAAGCATATTAGTAAAGTGAATCATTATCAAGTATATGAATCGAGTTTACAAGTGTATAAGTAGGACTTCAAGCATATCAAGTGTATTTAATCAATCAAATGTATAAGTGAAGAATACTAGGTGTATTTGCACAGTGCATCGGGTGTATGAAACATATCATGTACATCAAACATATCAAATTTTTTGAGTGTACCAATGAAGCATGACAAGTTTATTAGCAGTGTATCAAGTATATCAGACTTATAAGTAAAGCCTTTAAATGTATCAAGGCCTAAGGAGTATCAAGTGTATCAAGAAGAATCAAGTTTAACAAGGAGTATTATGTATATTAAGATGTTTCAAGTGTGTATTAAAAGGTAACGAGTGTATCAAAGAGTTTTAGATGTATCAAGAAGTATCAACTGTATCAAGGGGTATTAGGTGTATCGGACGTGTATAAGGTGTATCAAATGTATATCAGTAATGAGGACATTTGTGACATTTTACCTATTCATTTATCGGTTGAGCTTTGTTTTTGCCATTTTTGTAAATAATAAAGTATATGTGTTTGGATTTAATTATTATAACGTGTTTTATCATTTTTGCAAGTGCCCCAAATAACAAAATAGACCTAATATTTACTCTTATGGACAAGCTCAATGCAATACATTTTAATGAGTTTTTTCAATGAAATGTGTAGTTTTGTTTTTTTATTATTCTTGAAAAAATGTTATCAATATTGTCACCACAACAAAGAGAAACTCATATATGCATTATAGATTTGAGCCCAACCAATTTACGTTGTCCCCTTAACATAAATTTACTCACCCTAGTGCTTGAGTTTTGAGAGTACTTGTCTCCTAGGATAGAACAGAGCAACTTTCTTCTGAGAGTAGCACCCCGTCTAGAAGATCAACGAACGAAACTTTGTGTTTCAACCAAATGTCAAGATTATGGATAATGAAAAGATGTGTTTTTAAACCAAATAGAAAAGGACTTATTTATAGACTTATTCGTGGCCATTCGAAAAGTCATGCCTTTTTCTATAATCTAGTTAGTAATTTTTATGAAAAGATGCATCAATTCATGAAGAAACATAAACAATTACCATTTATTCCAACAATCCCCCCCATAAATGGTAAGTTGATGAATGGAAGAAAATAAACATTCGGTATTTTTCAATGGAGAACATGCATGAGGATATGTAGTATAAACTTTGAACTTTCCATAGTGAACATCAATCGAGTTTACTTTGTTAATTAGTGGACATGATGCCTTGAACTATCAACCATTCTAGAGTAAACTAAAACAATAGATATCACACATCTTCTCATTATAACAAAGTTTTTTCTCATGGTTGTGTTCATTTTGGCCTTGAACATCGTCTGGTCTCATGAGTGTTTTAGAGAATTTCGTCTTAAAATTCTCACAGAAGCGGTCCCTTCACACTCACGTAGGTGATTCATATACAAAACATCGTATATGTTCTTTTTATTGATAAATATCACTTACAAAAATCATTAAAAGCATAAAGCTTACCCTAAAACCATACTAGCACTACCTCATCCTTCGTAGACTAGGTAAAATCGTTTAATGCAGTGCTCGTTGTGTTATTTAGAGATCAGTTTTCCTTTTGAACCTAGATCTTTGGGATGTCCAGTCAACTAGGTTGGGTTGCCTCTCTAGATAACTTCATATTACAGGCTTTAATCCCATTCTTTTTTATGAATTTTCAACTAGCTCCCTAGTTAGGCCTTTAGTAAATGGATCTGCTATATTATCTTTTGACCTTACAAAGTCAGTTGTGATAATTCCACTAGAGAGTAGTTGTCTGATTGTATTATGTCTTCATTGTATATGTCGAGACTTATCATTATACATAATATTTCATGTCCTTCCAATAGCTACCTACCTATCACTATGCATACATGTTGCAGGCATCGGTTTAGACTAATTGGAAACATCTTCCAAAAAATTTCAAAGTCATTTTGCTTCTTCTCTAGCCTTGCCTAAGGTCATCACAAATTTGGAATCATCATAAAATTTTCAATCATAACTTGATTGTTAAGGCATATTCTTTCATACGTGTATGTGTATATATATATAGCACACTAATGATTCCCATAAACTTTTTTTTTTTGCCAAATCCACCATTATAATCATTATATGTCCTATCTTATTCACTCCAAGTGTGATTGTTGCATACATATTTTTATGCCTCATGTGCAAGCAACTTTGCTTTTTTGACTTCTCTTTCATCATTGCAATAGCATAAATTTTCAATAGTTGCCTAAAGCCAAAGAATAACATTTCTTATGGACATCAATATTGAAATTATTGCCATTAAATTTCTCATATAAACTTCCATGATTTCCACCGGTACAACAATTTTAAATTGTTGATGACATTTATGTGAAATTAATCATCAAACATTTGTGTAACAAAGTAAATAAATTTACCGAACAAGTTTTCACAAAATAAAATCAAATAAAGCAACATATAAAACTAGAAACTTTATTCCATTAGGTTTGAAATGTAAGAAGTCACAAGAACATTAGGCTTAATATCCAACATGCATACACAATATACAAATATAAGCCAATAATGACAAAAGTAATACATTACTCATGACTTATTATCAAATGCACATACTTGTATTAATATAAAACTAGTGCAGAACATCAAGAAATAATCCACTGCACATATGCCAAATGATGAACTCATGAAAAAATTGTATAAAAGGCAAATTTAATTTTTTTAATTAAAATCTTGCCAAAGGGAAAATCTCAAATGTCATTTTGTCCAAGAGTTTTATATACTAATTAAAGTACATAACAACCCACTAAATTTTACAATCAAAAGCAAATCTTAGTTGAATGAAAACTAACAATAATTTTCATGATTTACACAAAACACCTTTGTGGAATGATATACATATATATGAAATTTTAAAACGAAATCAACATGATCCAACAACAAATCGATATATGAATATTTTCTCAAATTTTCAAGTTTAGTAATTCGAAACCTCATGAAAGATAAATAATGAGATTTTCAATATTATCATAAAAGATAAATTTGTCTTAAGATTGTTAGAAATATTATCATCACAGAAAGCAGAAATTCATATATGCATTATAGATCTGAGCCCAACGAATTCACATTGTCTTCTTAAGACAAATTTACTTACCCTAGTGCTTGAGTTTTGAGAGTAATTGTCTCCCAGGATAGAACAGAGCAATTTTTTTCTAAGAGTAGCACCCTGTCTAGAAGATTAACGAACGAAACTTTGTCGATCAATCGAACGTCAAGATTATGGATAATGAAAACATGTGTTTTTAAACCAAATAGAAAAGGACTTATTTATAGACTTATTCGTGGCCATTCGAAAAGTCATGTCTTTTTTTATAATTTAGTTATCAATTTTTATGAAGAGATGTATCCTCTCATGATGCATCAATTCATGAAGAAACACAAACAATTACCATTTATTCTAATAAAAAAAATCCTTTAAAAATGATGCAAAATCTATTACATTTTTGTTTTTAAAGAAAATATTCCCCAATATTCAATAACAATTTCAAAGAAGACTATAATAAACATGATAATAGGACTGCTAGGTGAGTACTCACCTCTTTAGTAGTGCTAGCATATAAACTCACAAGTTGTGACCTAAAGTTGGCTCGTGCGTACAACAATGACCTTGCCAAAGAGAAATCTATTGGCAAGAACAACATAATCCCTATCATCATATAATCTTCACTATCATATAATATTATTTTATTTTAGGTATAAACCTGAAAAATGGTTAGAAATAATTCTTTTTAAGTCTTACTTTTTCATATTTAGCTAGTTTTTAAAAACTAGTTAAATTAATTGGTTTACCTCAATACGTTTTTTTTTACTGAGATTGACGATCAAGATATAAAAATTTAACCCTGTCAACTTAAATCCCAAATTATTAATTCTCTCGGTCTTTCTTGGTGGAATCCTTATTAAGAATGAAATCAAGATTCACATAATTTTCTTAAATCTTTACTCAATCTTTATGATCTTTCCAAACCTAAAAACCACACTGCAGAAATTTGAAAAGATTGAATAGTATTTGAAATATTAGGTGGATTTTGGTTTATCTCTTAAACAAAATTTCATCGAGAAAGTCCAATCACTACTACAAAAACAGGCTCTCTTGATAGTTGTTGTTTTCCTTTCTTGACGTTTTGAAAAAAAAACGTTAAGAAAAAGATGATTTCAAATAAAAAACGTCAAGAATTTTTATGAAAGGTCAATTTTTAAATTTCTTGACATTTATTAAACGTCAAGTAAGATGTATTTTTCCTTAGACGTTTTTTAAACATAAGAAATATCTATTAATTTTTTTACGTTCTTAAAACGTCAAGAATGTTTATTAATTCGATATTCTTGACGTTTTTTTAAACGTTAGTAATATATAGTTTTCCTCTACATTTTAAAAACGTCAAAAAATTTATAAAAAAATTCTTGACGTTTTTAAAACGTCAAGATAATTTTAAAAAATCCTTGACGTTTTAAAAATGTCAAGAAATTTCTAAAAAATTATTGACGTTTTTAAAACGTCAAGATAATTCTAAAACTTTATTGACATTTTTAAAAACGTCAAAAAATTTCTAATTTGTTTTTAACGTTTTAAAAATGTCAAGAAATTTCTAAAAAACTATTGAGGATTAAATCATTGTGTTAATAATTATTATTCTTCAAAATGCAGCGTTTCAATTATTTCCCTTTTGTAATTAAACCTATCCGCCGCGACTTCGTCCTCTTCTCCAGCCAAAATCTGAAGCGTTCACCTAGCCTTCCCTTTGCGTTTATCTGTGCATTCATCTGCATTCATCAGCGAAAAAGATCACTTCCCTTCGCCTTCGTTCATCTGCATTCATCTGCTTTAGATTTAAATTCACTGTTCGTTCGTTCGTGTTCACCGTCATGTTCCATCTCTCCAGAAACGTGTATCAGATCCTTCACTTTTCGTTCATCCATCCGCATTCACCGTCACTCTCTTGAATTCTCTCCCTGTCGTCCTGTCTCCATCTCTCTCGGTTTCCTTTCAATCTACATTTTGTTACATTCTTGTTCTTCTCCTTGGGGCTTTCATTTGTTCAGGTTTCAATCGATTCGTTTCTAATTTTAGTTTAATTTCTTTGTTCTTAGTATGATTTCGGCCTCAATTTTTCTAGGGTTTTTAATTGTAGCTTATGGTGTGTGACATTCCAAGCTGGCGTTAATTTCGGCCTCAATTTTATTTTAATTTCTTTGTTCTTGGTACGACTTTGCCAAAATGCCAGCGTTAAGGTACTCTTTTCTAGTAACTATATCTCTTTCAATATATAGTAATTAATATGTTGTGAGAAAGAATATGAT
>JBBPDI010000032.1:14119687-14130208 GCA_037974545.1 Cucumis variabilis | reverse complement strand
AGGATCCTAATTTAACAAATTAAAAGGACAAGATACTCAACCATTATATATAATTCTTTTTATTGTTATTATTTTGAATTCTTATCCAACCATTTCAATTTTAAATAATGGGAAGAGATACAAGAAATAGAGAGATTATCGGGAGAGATTAAACAAAAGTATATACATATATATGTTTTCATTTAACATTTTGAGTTCGTCTATCCATAATAATAATAATTATGAAAATATATAGACGTTGTTTTTTTTTTGTTTTTTTTTAATTCAAGGATCTTTGAGTTTTGTGTTCGATAGAGATCAAAGAGACAAGTTTTCTTTTTTTTTTTCTTTAAAATTAATTAAGAGTGAGTTTTCGTTTTAATAATTATGGAGTGGAGTGAAGGTTTTTCTTCTTTTCTTCTTCTTCTTCTCTCTTTAATTAATATATATTTCTATAGTACAACTATTAACGTTCAAATTCTTTTATGTTAGGGGTTGATGGTTATGTGTATAAGAAGAGAAAATTTGTGAAAATGTCTGCTTAGAAACAAAGTATATAGTAGTTGAAATAATTTAACGCTTCATTAAATAACTATTTATTATAAATATTATTAAATAGACATTCAATTAGTATCAAAATGTTATGTGTCACTTACTTCATATTTCACTTACGTTTAGTGTTGTAATCCTTCACCAATTACTTATGCATAGTCGATGGGTTTTGTAAGACACATAAATTGGTTAAAATTCCAAAGAAATCGGAGATAATGAATAAGTTTTGAAGAATTTCTTATTTTCTTAGTTTTTATTTTATTTATATATTATATTTTCTCGACATTTGTAAGTGTTTTTTTGTTGTGCCTCATTTTTACTAACACATTATTAACACAGGCTCTTATGATCCTTTTCTATGCTAAAGGGTAAATCCTAAAGGTATGCAAACTTTTAATTTCCATAGTTGTTGTAATTAATAAATTTTATTTCTCATGTTTAGTATATATTAAATTTCTAATATAATTATAATATTTTATAATAATGTTTATCTTGAAAAATATTGCAAAATTATAATTTGGGATAATATTTTTTAAAAAAACAAAATATTGAAACTATTTGCAAAATATAGCAAAATTAAGCAATTGCAATTAAATATTTTGTTAGATTTAGTAAATAATTTTATTTTTGTACTATCCATGACAATTTTTTTCTTATAATTTCTAGAATCCGATACTAATAGTAATAATTATTTATTACGAATACTTGAAGTCGAAATACACCCAAGATGCCATAAAAATATGTTCATAAAAAAAGCAAATATTCTTCTTAAAGCCCGTTATAAGTCGATGCACTTGAGGTTCCAAAATTTTAAATCAATATGTTAAAAAAAAAAAAAATTTCTACATTTTGGATATGCTTCTGGCAGTAACAATATCGAGAGAAATATTTTGAAAAATGTAATGCACTTGTCTAATGTTTTCTTGTTGCTAAATGATATAATGAATAATTGATTGAAAAATCATGAATATCAATCAATTAAATTAGAACTAACATTTACTGAAGTGAATGTTGTAAATTTTAATAATGGTGGGTGAAAAATCATGAATCTTGACCAACTAAGAACAATCTCATGCTCCAAAGTAAATGTTGCAAATTTGACTATTGTGATTGAGGTTGTGATTGAGTAGAGAAAAAATAATTATTTTTCGTGGTAGGTCGTTATAATCATCCAAATTTCAAAAGAACCGAAATGATGATCATAAAATTTAAAAAGCTCCACAAGAAAAAGAGAAAAATGTGGAAACAAATTTTGCATATCAGATTAATAATATATTTGACCCATCTAATATGACAAATTTGAATGTGGTAGAATTTTGAATCTCCTGAAGAAAAATTGGAATATTAATTGATAAAATAGTAAGTGTTTTCTTTGTAATTATATCCTAATTAATGTTTTTGTATCTCTCATTTTTATTTTTATATTCTAAGTTTTGTTTCTCTCATTGTAAGTAATTGTTTAATGAAGAAGCATGTATAGTTGTCATATGCTAAATAACTCATGAACGAGCATTGAATATATATGTTTGGCAAATAGTGCAACTATGTACACAATACTGACAAATAAAAAATATTTTTATCCAAACAACAATGTTAAAAGCAAAAGTCAATAGAATATTGTCACGCCCCGTCCCAAAAGTCACTTTATGCGACACAGTAGAGACGTGCCACCTAGACTAGTAAGCGAAAGTACTTCGAACTTGAAACTCAAATTTAACACTTAGCTTGACTTAACAACAAACATTCTATAATACAATACATGCTCTCTTTACAATAAAGACTTAAAATGTAAATTTTTAGGCCTTCAACGATTAGCACAGTTTCCTCAACTAAATGCCTAGAGCTGCTCACCTCAGCGCGTAGTAGCTCGCCTTATCCTTCTTTACTTGTCCTAGATACCTAGGAAAAGAAAACTTAAATCATAAGTCAAATACTTAGTGAGTGATACTCTTAAAAATCCCTTTCAGGGAATACAATAGAATCACATAAATTCATTTTCATTTTCATAAATAGGCTCTCAATGCCTCGTTTCATAAAACATATAAATCTTACATTAGCATTTACTTATTCCTTTCTACCAAGAACATAAACCATTTTCTCGCTTAGACTTGAGATTTGTTTCACCAGCATTAAGTTGAAGAGATAAAAGCCCTATGCAATGGAAGAATTTAACAGGAACCTTAACTTAAATTAATTGGGATTCTAAAAAATACTATGCATTGGAAAAACAATTACAAAAATTAATTTCTATGGATAAACGCATTCTCTAAAAAAAATAAATACAAAGAACAAAAACGTACTTACTTTCGTTGACGACTTTGTATCTGCCAATCACCAATTTCTAGGACACCACCGCTTAGAGACCTCCCTATTCTCTGAGTTGAGATTTTGGTTTGTGGGAAAAAAATTGAAAGAAATTTTTTTTAGAGAATTTTCTTTTGAGAGAATACGCAAAGGCAAAAGCAGAGTATTAGAAAAAAAAACTTTGTATATTTTGCCATACGTATAACTCCCTCTTCTTTTCAAGAAGTTAGAGAAAATATGGAAACGAGGAAAAACCATATGTGTTCCCTATAATTTAATGAATTAAATTAATATTAATAATTAATTGAATTATATTTAAATGAATGTCTCTCACATAACCTATAGTTTTAATTTAACTAAAACAAATCAAATTAAACTGAACTATTAAATAATTTTATAATTAATTAATTTCTAAATTAAATATCTCATATTTAATTTAATCCAAATTTGAATCATATTCAAATGTAAAATTCTCTAATAACATATATTTTTAATGAGTATATACCAATTAAATTTTAACCTTTAGTTTTAATATGAATCTAATTCATATTAAGTTAATATTTGAACTCATTCAAATATTTTATTCTCTAGTAAATTCATTTTGAATCATATCCAAAATTTAATATATATAGTATAGTTTAGTTAAAATATATTAATTTCTAAAGTAATTTTGAACATTTCAAATTATAACCAATATATATAAATCTCATCACCCTTTACAAGCTTATGAAGAGGACCTAATGGATCTACCTATCAGAAACTACAACGATATGAGATTAATTGGCTAAACTTCATTAATCACATTAGTTAATATTTGTTAAATGTGTGTACACTCCACTATCAGCTGAACTCTTCTCAGTTCTTACTGTAGATATATTTCTATTTCTACAGATATAGACCAATAACAATAAGTTAGTCCTTCACAAGTGTTCGTAACACAAACTGGGCCAAATTACCTTTTACCTCTGAGTTACTTCTAGTCCTTAAACATCAGTGCTCATCAAATGAACAACCACTAAACAAAAACATCTCTTGTGCCATAGAGAGGGTAGAGTCCTTTGTTCAAGTTCTGGTGACACCATTTAAGAGAACATTCATCTACTTACCCTAAAGTCGAGAAGGAGTGAATTCCATCTTGTGTGATTATGTTCCCAGTTTTCCACTTGGTATTGTCCTGAAAATGATAAGCATATTGAGTCAGAAATTTGACCATTCTCATCTGTACAAATCAAAGAACAATCTTTCGTGAATAGGAGTTTATAATACACTCAAGATTAAGACTAAGTTACCTAGGTCATCCTAATGAAATATAAACCTAACTAGTTAACGGAGTTACATCTAGTGGTTACTATTTCATGGTTCGGTCTTATGCAAACTCATTGCATAGGATACCTTCACTCGCATGTCAACTACACAAACGCGTTGGATCATTGTGTTTGTATCAAATACAAAGTTAGTCGTATCAATAGTGTTACCAAGATAAGGTATCCAACCTTATCCCTATACTACAAACCCTTTAAGCTGATCTTGAACATTTATCCTTGTATGTCTCTACATACTGTTCAAGACTCATTAAACAGCTTAGGATGTTAGTTTATTGGATTTGGGTTATGAAGACAAAACTAATAATTTAACCAATAAAAATTATTACAATAATAACACTTTATTAATAACATTCAATGAATTATATTCACAATCTACGAGTTTTAGGACATAAATCCGAACATATATCTCATTCTGAAAGTTGTTTTAGGGATATTTGACTGTTAATTTTTAACTTATGATAACCTGAACTCAAGTTAATCTTAGAGAATACAGATGCACCACGAAGTTGATCAAACAAATCATCTATTTACTAAAGAAGTAGATAAAATCCCTTATGAGTTGTGTACACGAAAAAAGCCTAGTATTAGGCATCTTCATATTTGGGGTGTTCTAGCTGAGGCTAGGCCTTATAGGCCTAGTGAAAGAAAATTGGACCCAAGAACTATTAGCTACTATTTTGTTGGGTATTCTGAGCATTTTTCGAGTTTCAAGTTTAATGATCTGACTTCGAGATTGTTTTTTGAGACTGGAAATGCCAGATTCCTTGAGGATGTTAAGTTTGAGGGGAAGATAACATAAAGAGAGTTGTCTTTGAAGAGGAATTAGTTTCTCTTCCTAATGTGGGCATTAATGATGTTTGGGCTCCAATTCCTTCCTTACCTCGAGATTAGCTACCCAAAATATGCTGTACAAAGACTGCATGCATATATTCCATCTGAGCGGTGAGCTGCCTAGCTTGTCATTCTGTGATTTGACTTGACTGGTTGGAATGAGCCATCATCAAGTTAGTAAGGTGAGTCATGGTAGAAGAGAGTTGCACGACCGTGGAGTTTAGAGTGGAGACTTGATAACGTGAGTAAATATCTGTTATTATAGCTTCTTTTATTAGAATAATGAGGTCAAAACGTATAAAAAGACGATTAGAATGCATAACTTGCATCGTAAATGCATAAGTAGTTGGAAATACACTTTACATAAGTGTTATGCCTGTTTCACGCAATTTTAATGTCAAAATGCAGGTTATTGAATAAAGAAAGAAACTAGTGAACCGCAAGATGCATTTGGCATAAGGACTACAATCAGGAACTCATCTAGCAATTAACGTATCCAGACGAGGAACAAAATTATCACGCGGAGAAGGATCACTTGAAGACAAGAATGGTAGTTAGAGATGATGTGACGTGCGATAAACATTTTTTGGGCAGGCCGCGTTGACAATTTCAAAAGATAGAAGTTTTCCTCCCAAATGTTGCCTATATAAAGTTATCTCCATCAACCTAAAGAAAGGGGGCCCGAATAGGCCAAAGAGATACCTGAATGGGCGTAAGAGGCTAGAGAGAAAGGCTGCCTTTTTGTCGTCTGTATATATTTCTTCTTTTTCTCCGATCAGTTCTAAAAGCAAAAGCTTAATTGTTGAGAAGGGAAGAATCCATACTTTCATTTTCCTCTAACTTGTAATATTTTTCCACTCTCTTCTCTCCCTATTTTTGCATTTCTTTGTAATATAAGTTGTTTATATTGTACAATGGCCTAAGGCCTACATTCTTTATATATATTACATGTTTATACCTTTTTAATCCATCATTTCATTATTTTTCATCTGTCAAAGTGTTATTAGTTGTTTAAGTGAGTGATTGTTTTTTATAAGAAGTACAACTTATAACCCTTTATTGCATTAGTTGAGCTATATTCATCGTTTGGCTAGTGTTAATCGCCAACTACCTGAAAGAGCAAGTAGCAAGGATAAGGCTAATGCATGCAAGGAGGAGTTTGGCTGCAAACTCCACCTTAGCGAGATAACTTCTAACATTTGTATCCCAAAAGGCCAACAAGTATGGACATTAGGCACTGAGAGGTTGCAGTTCTTAATCATGAAGTTCTATAAGTGTTATAGGTGAATACTCCTAGATCTATCTCGTCTAACTAGACTTAGTCATGTAGATCCTGAAAGGAGACTATTTGTGGCGTTCAATGACTCTCAGAGGAGCATGCCTTAATCATATACTGATTGGGTACGTTAAATCGCACAAGCTCTAGCATTGCTTAGTCACCTAATGGCGCGTAAACCTTCCTTTACTCTTTCTCACATACAAGTTAGTTCATATACAATTTCATTTCACATCCATTTACTCCCCTTTACAGATTCTCTAGACATACATAAGTAGTTTTAATCCTAATCCTAATTTTAATTCTTTTATGCCTTTGTAATCCTTCTCATAAGGTCCAACTAATGAGTAATTCGCTAGAACTAATGTCTATCAACAATTCTCAGTGTTCCACCTTAGATCACCTATTTAAACCTACTATTTCGCTTACACTTGGGAAAGCAGTAGGAAAACTTATACTCAAAGAGGACTGCAGAATTACACCAAGAAGAGGTACATCGTAAGCCTTTCTTAGGACTATTATCATGCCTTATAACTCATCACCTACAATGGAAATATGCGATACAGAGAGTTACAATGAGCGCATTATGCGCGAAGGCTTGACTTTGTGACGTATAGTAGTTGAATTAAACATAATCATAAAATTAACAAGTAAGACTATATCCTGTAGACCTTGCAAATGAGTTTGAAGGCTGGCGATTTGGTCTTTCATTGCTACATTCTCGTGAAGCACTTCTTGAAAGGTTGTGTTCATGGGCTTCACCATAATATTATGCATTACATCGTGAAGATTGTCTTGGTTCTCTGCAGGGGCCTTTTCTTTTTAGTGAGTCATTTATTCGTATTGTGCTTCTATGTTGCAAGGTGCTTCCTCTGAATTTTTCTCGCTTGCATCTTCTTCCCCAGGGATGTTTTTGAAATGTAGGGCATAAACAATCAGGGGAAGAGCTGGGTCTATTACTGCAACTTCTTCTTCCGGTGTCATTTCTGTAGGTAAATCTATGTTGGGTAAAGTCACGATGGGAACAATCAGATCTGGATCCAAGTTGATAGTAGAAGGATTCATGGATGTTAGATCAAACGACGCAGAGAATAGTCGTGTAGGAGAGCTTTGTGGAGTTTGGAATTAGGGAGAAGGCAATGAGGACGGAGAATGCACAAGTGGATCGTCACACCCCACCCTGGGCACCTGCTTGCTTGTTTGGAGACGTAGCGTGATGTCATTCGAAGCCATTCACCTTCAAAATAACCTCAATCGACACATATTATGGAAATATGAAACAATTAACAGTGGAAGTCTTTTAACTTGAAATACTTTAACCGTAGTGTAACCCATTTGAAATTTCTTTTTAGATATACCAAGTGGAAAATATATTAATAATAAAAGTTTGAACTCTTGAATAAACACAACAATGCATTAGAGTAAACCGATTTTTTTTATGAAATAAAACGGAGTTGGCCTAACAACAATATGTATAGCATGCAGAGATCCACAATTTGTACCTGGAAAGAGGAAAAATATTTTTGAAAGTGTAAGTTGAAAGACTTGGTTAGCAACGGTTTTACAAAACAGGTTTTGATAAACATTTTAGAGTAAAACTGAATTTTAAATACATTTATCAGTAAATAGTCATAACATGAATCTTGAAATATTTGCATAGTTTTTCGAAGACAGTCTTCCATAGCCACGAGCAGTATTTATCCCTTCGTCCAAAGATAGAACAGTCGTTGGGTAGTTAACCCTTGTCCTTTAAGGTATAAAATATACCCTTCCTGATGGCCCCATAAACTATAGGCTCGTCAACCCTACCATCAGTATGGAGTTACCACATGTATACATTAGGTCTTATAAAATATTCGAGCATGGATAAAAACATTTGAAAACATGAAATATTTACTTGAATTCATTAAATCATAATGTAACTTGGAAATATTATTTCAGCAAACATTTATCAATAGTATAGATTGTATAAGAACTTGAGATCATATTTAGCAAATCATTTTATGAGCTATTGCTTAGAAAGCCTTTAAACATGTTTAATAAATACTTTAGAAATCATGGTGTTACTCACTATCACTTGAATATAGCCTTCGTCGTGAAATTCCTCATAATCCTGAAAATTTTATATTTTATCCTTAATTAATTCCTTGAACATGAAAATATTCAAAAGTTCCTTTAAATTTCCCAAAAATAATAAGACAACCCAAAACAGTCCAACTGTGCCCATTGGCATGGTAAAAGGGCTTACTGCATGCTAACCTCACTAAAGTGGGACCCACATTGATTGCTAATCTCACAATGGGGTTGCCGTGCTCGTGCTTGCCATCTATCCAATGCCCCTTGCATGCTTGATACCCGTTGGTGCTCTCCGCACACCATGTGTCGTACTATCCTTTAAACCCAAAATGCACGCCCATCTCGCTCACACATGTATGACTCACAGCAACTACCCAGAACACTGTTTTACTTCTAGAATCATAACCCAACTTTGAAAAATCATAACTTAAAATCCATAACTCTTTTGACACAACTTCCTTTTACAAAGTTGCTTTAAATTGTCTTAATTTTCTTACTTCAAAATTTGCATAGGAAAATCTCAAGTAATGAGTCCTATAGGCCTATGGAAGTGCACCTTGCTCAGATTCACCCGAGAAGTGACCTTCTCTCCTTTGCTCAACCAAAATGCCAATCTTTTTTAATCTAAAATGCACAGCAACACTCTCTCACAAACTAGACTCATTTTTTGAATTTTTAAGACTAATTTGAGTGATTTTGCAGAAACTAGACCAACTTAAACTTTTTGAATCCAAAATGCACAACAACACTCTCTAATGAAAATTGGCCTATTTATAGAGTCTCTTGCATGCGATTCAGTTGACACTCAATCTTCATTACACTTGCCTCTTAAGCCTGCGTTTACACCTCAATAACTCCTTCACATCCTCTTTGGCTGTAAAATTGCATGTTGACATGGTTTAGATACATGGATTTACTTTTAACTGATTGCTTAGAGCATGCCTTATGTATGTCTTAATTGCATGGCTAATCTCTGTTGCTTCCTCGCATAACTTGGACACCCAATAACCTTCCTTACCTAATCATGATTCCTCGCCCAACAAGTCTTATGCTAACCTCTAAACGCCTAGCCAATGCCTTGCATGAATTCCTCTCAATACAAATTCCTTTGGCAGCAAATTTACTAACCTCTTTTCCTTCCTCGCCTAGGCTTCCTCGCGTGAACAACCTCTTATGGACAACCTTCAAATGCCAACATAACCTCTTTAGAGGTTATCTCGCCTAACCTTGCCCCAACTTCAATCGCATGGCCCTCTTTGTCTTTGTCTTACCATCTAACGCAAGTCTCAAGCGCCTAGCCAAAAGCCAAACATAACCTTCAAATGAATAATGTATGATCTTAAATGGCCAACCTTAAATGCAAGCTAGACTCTGTAGAGGTTGTTTTCCTTCTTTTGGCCGCTCAAACCATTCCAAAATTACCCCTAAACGTAAATATTCAACACTTAGCAAAATTTCCAACTTTTCTCTTCCTTTTAAACCTAGACATTGAATTCTTAAGCTTTTAAGTGTTTATTCTCTTATCTATAAATTTCATTTTCTCCTATCCTTGATCAACTTAATAATTTCCAAGGGTTAAAGAAATTTTAGAGTTTCACACGAATTGCCCATGGTGGGTGTGGAATACAGGAGTTGGATTTTGGAGGAAACAACTAGGTGGGGACTATGCTAACTAAGGGATATAGGAGATTTAATGGGAAAGGAAGAGATAGGCTGTGTTGGAAAGCATACAAATGCAGTGGAAAAATGGATCAATTTTACTCTAAAAGCAACTAAACTATTTAGTGATGAACATGCTTAAAAAAGCCCCAATTAAAACAAATGAGGGTTAAAGAAAATATACATTTGAGGCTTTCCAAAATCCTCGATATCTCCTTACCAACTCAAACTGAGACTACCACTAGTAGTTACCTACTATCCTCTGGACAAAGAATCGGTTGTAAGACCCGATTGAAGAAGGAATCGAGATAGAGATTTGATAAAGATATCTAATTAAGAAGGGAGATGAATTTCTTTCTTTTCTTTTGGTGTGAGAGAGGTGAAGGTAAAAACATTTTAGTAAAGGATAATTTTTTGTTTTAAGAAACTTTTTCCAAATTTCAAGTCTTTAAAACTAAAAAATCAAAACTAATTTATAAAGAAATTACATGTAAAATGCATGCAATTTAATTCACCATT
>JBBPDI010000032.1:14097064-14110992 GCA_037974545.1 Cucumis variabilis | reverse complement strand
TTATCATACCTGAACGGGACGCAATGCATTTGTCCAGTAATACAGATCAGCTTCAAAATCAACCCAATCACCCTCAAGTAGGTCGGTGTTAGATGCAACTTTGGGAGTCGAATCTCCAAGGAAATTTGATGTTTTACCACCACCAATCTAAAACATTATGAAATTTCAAAACTAAATTCAATAACCACTAAAGGTAAGTTGTATAAAAAGCTAATAGAAAGGGATGAGAGTAACACAAATGATGTAGAAACAAGAACGATTGTGATAGTCGTAAACAGTATAAGAGATTAAAATTAAAGAAACAAAAGTAGCAGCCAAATGCTGCTTGGAAGGAGAATTGAATGCGTGGTATTACCTGAATTGTGGGGTGAGGCGAAGAAACAGAGGCTGATGGGGCGAGAGATGGTGGAGATGGTCCGCTTCGGCAGAAAAAAAGCTGGGGCGAGATTGTGCGAGTATTGGGGAGGAACAACCCTGAGGGATGAATATGAAGACTCATTGCTTGCAGTTGTAGTGAGCGTCAATGCTTAAACCATATGAAGAAGATGAAGACTCGTTCCAGCATTTATTACTCGTACAAGCTTAGATAAGGTAAGGTGAAAGCGTCAAATAACCCCATTTTTTCAAAATTTGAATTGAATAAAGTTGTTAACGAGTATTTGAATTCATTATTTTCTATTATACAATCCTAAATTCAATAAACTAAGATCCATGTATCAATGTATGAGCATGAGTAAACGATAAGACTAGACAGATACTATGGTACGTGGTTCATGTAATTACTACAAATAATGTGATTCTGAATCGGTTAGAGACATGCAAATGGGAGCATCCTTATGCAAAAGATCTCGTATAATGTCGTTTACTATTTAAAACTAACTATTTCAATATGATGAACTAAGTAACTTGATTTTAATCATGAGCTGACTATGGACTTTGATTTATTCTGGATTATCATTCAATATACATGAGCGCGATGGACCAATCTTCACCCCTCAACAACCATCCAATTTTGGGGTAAGACTGAGTAGATAGCTAAGGACATAGGGTGCAAGATGAAATTTATTCCTACTCACCATTAGGGGTAGTAGAGAGGTTGTTCCCTTAAGTGTTCACTCCAAGTCATGAACAAGGGGTTTTGGCATCTCATTTGTCGGGGAGGGACTCAGTTTAGTGATTGGACTATAAACCAATTATTCATTAGAGAAATAGCTAAACTTAAGGAATATAATTCCATGGGTAAATGGATATTTGAACCAGTTGTAATTATGACCAACCTGTGAATGCTTGACATACTAACGATGATTATATTGAGCGGATACAAATATATTTGAAGAGTGCAGGCTTTAGTAGTTAACAAATGTTGGTTAGCTAGGTTAAAAGTCAGTTAATCTTGGATTGTTGGAGCTCATGATCTATAGGTTCATTAGGTCTTGACTAAACCTTAAAATAGTGTGATGATGAATGAGTTCCAAACATTCAAATACAGTTTTGAGAGAAAAATATTAAATATATTCGATATATTTAATCTAATATTTTATTGTGATCAAAGAAAAGTATTTTTAAGAGATTTGAATATCAAAATTTAAATTCAAAATTGGTCGATTGGATTGGTCGAGATTAGTTAAAAATTATTACTTTAATATTTGATATAAAATAAAGGGAAATTGCATGGCAAAATAATTTAGAAAAAAACAGTCCATAGCACATATTTTTTGCATTATTGCAAATACGAAAAATAATTAGATATATGAGAGAGCTATTAGAGGGCTATTCGCTTTTAAACAACTTTTGCAGTTTAGAAAATATAGTGACATGGGTCATATTATTATAAATTTATTTTTCAAACGTCACTAAAATAAAATAAAATAAAAACAATTAATTATTTATTTAAAATGTATTTTATTATTTGAATGATTTATCTAACTAAAATTAATTTTAATAGAAAAGTGGGTTTTGGAAATTGTCATTTGAAATGATTGGATATTCAATTAAATTGGACGAGAGTGGGTTTACGAGTAAGCAGCTTAAATTCTATTCCATGTAATTACTACAAGAAGCCCACTTAATCCCACTAACTTTTCTATTCAACTGTGTGTCTTCATGAAATGAAGCTCTCTTTTGCATGTGATGCTCTACATAGTTAATAAACAAGAGAGGCTAAGGTCAAGTGTTAGATCAAAGTGGAAAAGGTTAGAATATTGGTTGAGTTTCGATGGAATTATCATACCTCTCCAAAGTAATAAAATCCTCTCAAATTTGTCAATCAATAGGTTACACACCAGCTTGATCAAAGTCAATCAATAGGTTACACACAACCCTTATATGTGGTACACCTCATTTCAAGGTCGGAGAATAGCATTTAAGATACATGGTGTTCTATGAAGAGCACATATGTCTATGAAGAGTTCGTGATTAGAATCTGTAGAAATTCACATTCAAACTTTTTTTTAATGCTTTTAAAACATGATGTTTAATTCTTAAATTAAACGTAAATTAGAGTGTTTCGATTTGTTTCGCTTTCACTAGCATGTCTATCGTTCTTTTCATTTGACATTTCAAATACGACAAATTTGCTTAATTTTTTAAAAAGTTTTTAGTTGAAATTTTAGATCAAAATCTTTTTTATTTTAATTGTAAAAATTGCGATATGGATTTGTTTCTTATTTCCACTAGATTTTTTTAAAACATAAAATTAATAATAAAAATTGTAATATAGTTATTTTTGATAAAAAATTATTAGCATATGCTTTGTTTTCTCTTTTGAGAATACATATTTTGCTAGTAATTATTTTATGATAAAAATTTGAGAAAAAATCTATATGATGGATAGTTTTGGAGTGGATATATAAGAACTTAGAAAGCATCACAAATATTTAGTTTTTATGAATTACTTGAGGTTATGCAAGTAACCTTATACTTGACGTTTAAAAAAACATTAAATAATTAACTGTTAAGTACAAGTTTGATTACTTAACACGAAAACAACGTCAAGTTATATATTTTTTGACATAGTTTCTGTCTCAAGTAAGATAATATACTTGACTCTTTTTAATTACATGTCAAGCGTAAGAATAAATACTTGACACGAAAGAATGAATCTCTTGACATATTTTCAGCATCATGTATACCTTTTATTAACATAGTAAATTACTGAATTTTTCACTTCTCATTTCTTGCATTACATTCATTTCAGTAAGATAGCAACAAAATTAAACAGTTTGCACATTTGAAGTCTACATATGAGGTCCAATACATCCAACTAGGAATTCCATTATTCTATTACCTTTCATATACAAATGAACAATTTTAAAATTTACAATAATATCTCTATCAACTCCAACCTAATATGATAATTTCAAAATTACAAGACTAATCCAACTATGCTATTTCAAAAATCACTATACCAGCTTGAAACTCAATGACCTTGGATGATCTTGAATTCAAATTCAAACTTAGATTCCACAACCTAAACCAAAATACAATAATGTCAAGTTAAAATGGGTTCACATGGCAATATTTTATCAAATAGTTGCATTCCTAAAGCCACTAAAGAAAAAAAAATGAAAAAGTAAGATAATCAATAATATCCTTTAGCTATACCTAAAGTAATTAACTGTGAGAATAGCTAAAGAGACAAAAATAGCAAATAACACTGAAGGCTTTGTTAACCAAGTTCGATGAATTCCACCTACGTCTGAAGAGCTTCTTAGCTTAGATAATAAATATTATTAAGATCCAATGGAGCAAGCAACTTATCAATACTAAGAAGAAATTCCTTCTAGTAAAGCAACTCTTTTAAGTTATAACAACACTGTTGAGATATTATTTTTGTTAAATAAATTATAGCCTAAATAGGGATCCCTATTCACTGGTTGGACCCAATATTGCAATAACTTTCACAAAATTCCTAATGAGCTCAAAATTTATACAAATATTTAGCCCAAGTGTCAAAACTACCCATATTTAATATTAATATTAATGAAAAAAATAAGGAAAGTAAATGAACGTGCATAAGAAAAGAGGATATTGTGAGGAACGATTTCATTTTCAAATTCGTCCGAAAACTTTCCTTCTTCAATATATTCCCGAATATTTATCTTCTTTCTTTGCAAATTGATAGACAATCATCTTGTTCCGTCTTTCATGTAAGAAAAATTGGGTTTTAGTGAAAGAGGAAGCTTAGATAGGAAAAGTTTCAGCTGCCACATACTGTTTCAGTAAGTAATATTTGATGTTTATAATAAATACTTGTTAGGGTATATTATGTATATTTCACACAAATTATGAAACTGATTTAGTATGTGCAGAAATTAGGGTTTCATCGCAAGTGGAGGAGTTCAAATTTCACATTTTGGTTGTGCAATACCATTTTGATTAGAAATGTGTCATTCTTGTTAATTAACTAAAATTGTTAGGGTATATAAGTATGTTAGGTTATATTATGTATTTTAAATGAATTTTCTATTTCTTGTGGAGTAAACATGCATGTGGTTTAAATGGATTTTAGTGTCAACATTCCTGGGATTATATTCATGTATTTTAATTTTAAAGTTCATGTGCTTATATACCAAAAACCAGTTGTGATATTGGTACTATACATTAGGCAGTGGTTATTTAATGATAACGATATGTTTATATGCAGTTGGAGCTATGGTTCATAGAAGCAAAAGACTACTGCGTTCAAGTTCTAGGCCAAGAAAGTCAAACAAAGATGATCCTATTTTAATCGATGATGCAAATGTGAAATATATAGGTTGTTATATGAATCATTAGTAATTAATAAACATATACTATGTATTATATTAATCATCAAGATTCAGAATTTGAATCTCCGACATTCTTCTGCATCTCCTGTGACCTGACAATATCATCCTTATGTCTTAAAGGCTTATTAGAGTGAAAATTCTCCTCACAAACCAACACAAGTCCTTTCAGCATGCTTTGTCCTCACTCACATGCATCCTAGAAAAATTCTCAGGAGGTCACACAAATAAAATTGCTCCAACTAAGCACGCTTAACTTTGAAGTTCCTATGATCAAGACACCGAAAAGGAAGGTACATCTTATTGGTATATGTAGTAACTTTTAATTCTTTTAAGTCTTTCTTAACATTACTTTCATGTCATTTTATATTCTTAAGGTCACTCTCATGATGTGATACCAGTTCATTCATGTCCTCCTCCTAAACTTGGGGTGTTACAGAGAAATTTTCTTCAAATAGTTTTTTAAAATTTGGAAAGAATCTCGAGGTCAATCCCAACCGAGATTGACCCCAAGTAAAACAAAATTTCAATTTTTTAAAAACTGTGTTACTTTTGAAATATGAAACAAAAAATGTGCTATTTTTCAAAATTTCCCAAATAGATACTTAAGCGAATAGTGTTTATGTGTGTAGGCTAGTCTATAAAATCATTGAAGATTCAGGGACATTGATGAACCACTAATTTAATAGGTGAAATATTTAAGTTATCTAATATGTGGTGCATACCTCACCCCGAACACTTGCTTACTGGGCCCGAGATGTGACGTGAAGCCAATCGACATTCCTCCCTCTCTGAACAATATCAATTGACTCTGATTACTAATCTTTTACAATGCTAAACAACTCGAGTAAAATAGAACATATGCAGCAGAAAATAGAACATAACTAACATAAACTTCTTTACAATACATCGAAACTAGTTTAGACTTAATGCCATTATAAACAGACTATCCTTTTTGTGAACCAAACAAAAACTATAACTGAACTTAACCCCTTAACAAAACCTATGAACACACAATGGGTAAGCCTAAGTACTAACCAACAATAGTAACTTTATCTATAACTTCGCACAACACACTTGTAGACAACGGTTAGGTTATCGAATCACGATCTCTACCTGGAAAGTGGAAAAACATTTGGAAAGGGTGAACTTTAAAGCCCAATGAATGATGATTTTATAAAACCTACTTTAAAACAAATAAATTTTAAACATTTCATAAACCATTCATAAACTATACATAATATACACTTAAGAATTTCTGTATACGGAATACTTTCTAACATTAAAATACTCTTTTAACTCTGTATACTCTATACCCAAGAAATACTTAAACAAGATAGCAGAGCACCTTTAGTCATACTCTCTAGCCAGACCTCAATTAAAATAGCAGAGCACCTTTGGTATTACTATCCTACCTAGACTCGGTGGTAGCAGCTAAGTGGTCAACATAGCTCTATACCCTTGACTATGCATATTGACCATCGAGAACTCGATATATAGAGTACCATAGTTTTCTTATCAAACCAATTTATTTAAGTTCATGCTTTTCAAACATCCATAAACTTAACAATAATTACATGCTTTGAAATCATTTCTAATACTTCAATACGTATTTAAAATATGTTTATAAATCAGTAAACTCAACATTCAATTATCAAAGTTTGCTTAAAAGCTTTGATAAATAATTAGATTTAGAAATCAACTTTAAACTCATTTTATCATAAATCATAAGTCAAAATATCTTTAATAAATTCATTTTTTACTCACAGATCTTAGTTTAAACCCTTGGTCGGTAAACTTGTCTGATTTTTTCTTGTCCTAAAATAATGAGAAATAACTCCAATTAATTTCCTTTTATTCTAAAAACATCAAAATAGCTCCAAAACACCCTTTTGACATGGCTGACACACAAGGATGGGAGTCAGGGCCTTGGCAGTGCACGCTGGGCATGCCCGAGTGCTAACCTCTCGCATAGGCACGTCGCACGCCTCACTTGGCGGTGTGTCTGACATCTCGTCTGCACCTCCTTCGTGGCAGAGCTGGTCGTGGCGTATCTTGCACACGTTATACGTCCAACACAAGCTCACAATGCTTCATAAACCTCTCTGAGTTTAAAACGCACACCCATCTCGCCTAATCTTACCTTGTCACTTGGTTAGCCTCCAACCAACCCATAAACTCATAATTTAGCTAGATCCTTACTTCCACTTTAGAACTTTATAACATAAAATCCATAACTCAAATGAAAATATTTCCTTCTACAAAGTTGTTGCAAAATGTCTTAATATTCTTTCCTCAACATGTCAGACAAAGATTCCACTAATTGCGTCATATAGCCTCCTTGGAGTAAAGACTGTTTAGATTTCAGTTGAGAATGACCTTCCTCTCTTCTTTAAGCTTAAACTCAGCTTTCCATCTCTTAAATTAAACTGATATCCTCAACAAAGAAAATAGACTTAATTTATGAACTTTTAAGATGAAAATCATCCATTTCGCACGAGTAATTTGGAAGAAAACTCAATCTGAAGAGACCTATTTATACTGAGCCATGCATGAAACTTTATTGACACCTCCCACAACCGAAATTTAACTTAAGCATGCAAATGCCATGTGGAATCCACTTAAATGACTCCACCTCTTCATCATCTCACCCAATTAAAAGGCCTAATGTCCAAAGATATGCCAAAATGCCAAGCCAAATCGCCAACTAACCTTTCTTGGCCTTGTCCCAAACCTAAACACTTGCCTCTATACCAAGTCTTCTCGGCAACTAACATCTAACCAAGCTTTCTCGCCTACAAAAAATACCCAAATAACCTCTCAAGATATCCTTTTCGCTTAGCTAGCATTCAAAACACCAACCTTAGAGGTTTTACTTGATCTTCTCGGCCACACTTTAAAACACAAGATAACCTTTATTTTCTCCTCTCTTGCCACCTAGCCTTGCCTTCCTCGCCTACTCTAACCTCTTTAGAGGTTATTATTCTTCATTTGGTCATCCAAAACAACCTTAAAACACCTATATCAAAGCCAAAACACAAAAACACTTTACTTAGCCAAAATTTTCCTTATTCCAACTTAAATTTCTCTTTAGCTTTTAAACCATAGCCATTTAACCTTCCTTTCTTTCTACCTATCCAGACACAATTACCAAAACACTTATCAAGCTTACTTTCTTGTCTTAACCTCACTCATAACCAATCCTTTCATGCTCTTAAAAAAATCCAAGTTCATACCCTTTACTGGAGAATGCCTTAATTTCACTCATACCGCTGACTAATTCACTTCTTAAACGATAAGAAACACTACTTTTTTGATGATTTACAAGACTATTATAAACTTGACTCAGGGGCTCTATCTCGACCTGCCTCTTGATACATGATACAAGGTCTATTCTATATTATCTAATTACCAGTGGCTAGTTGATGACTCAAATCATGAAATCCAAGATTCGGAGTTTACATGTGGTATATATGGAATAAATCGGTGTATATGTGGTGACACGTTCAAAGTAAATTATGAATGACTTTATAATGTGGTATACAAGAAACAATCAGACATATATACTAATACATATAATAAGGTGCATATAGAACACATAAAAAAAACATAAATTCATGAAAAATTGATACTTATGTGTAGGGGTATTATGACTGATATGAAAACATATATGATATATATAGATTGATTTGGTCATATTCATATTGTTTAAAATATATTGTCTGCTATATATGAAAGTTTTGAACTTATATGAAATTAGAAACTTGGACAAATATTATTTATGTGTGTAGGGTAGTATATGACATCGTTGAAGATTATGGGTCATTGATGAGCCATTGATTTAATAGGTGGAATAATAAAGTGATCTAATCATTGGTATATTTTATATTAATCGAAGTATATGTTGTAATTGATACGTTTGGAGTCAATTTTGAATGACATTATAATGTGGTATACAAGAAATAAGTAGATACATATAAGAAGATAATAGTAAATAATGAATCGATATAACTAATATCTAGATTATCCATATAAAAAAAACTGCCTAACTTGGGTAAAAGACTATTGTGTAGCTCTTGGAAAGAAATATGTTCATTCACTACAATTTCTGATACACTATAACTAATATAGTTATCAGAATCGTTGAAAAACTATCATAATATACTACAATGTTAGTCATACCTAATAAAAAAGAAAATAAATATACATATCAATGGACAGTATTATTGAAAATATATACTGGTATATAATGATCCATTTAAATTGAAAGTAATTTGGGACATTGTAAGAAATCATCAAATTAACTTTGAATATATGAAAAATAATGCAAAATTGATGTAATATAATAAGTATAAATAAGAAATTAGTAAAGGACGTAGTATATATGAAAAACAATGCAAAACAAAAAAAAAAAGGACTTGATATATATCATTGACTCTGTTGGAGTTTATGTTCTAAATAAAGCTCGTAAATTGTAGTTTAAATTATATTCTACTCAATAAAGTGGCTATTGAGGACTTTTTAGTAAAAATAAAATACTATAATCTTGAATCATATAAACTAAGATCCCGAGGCTATTTGTAGATTTAAACTTTAAGTAGAAACATAAATGTTGATCAAGTTCAAGTGTATAGCCCAAATGATTTATAACGTATGAATAAGGTTAGGCGCCTAATTCTGAGGACACTATGGATGTGACCCACTTTATAGTTAGTACAAACGATGTGGTTATGAATCCTTCGTGTAGAAACATGGAAGTGGAGGAATCCTATGTAAAGAGTTTACATAAGACTGAAACCATGAACTAGTCACTTTTAAGTTATAACACCGTTACTATATAAAACTGACTATTTCAATTATAATGATCTTGGTAACTTAATCTTAATACTGAGCTAACTATGAACTTCTGTTCAAATGAAATTATTCTTAGATCTGTATAGATGAGGAAAGCTCAACAATGCTAGCCTAATAAGCCTTCCATTTCAGGGGTAAGATCGGGTGGATGGCTAGGGACATAGGTTAAAAGACAGAATTCAGTCCTACATGCTTTAGGGTTAGTAGACAAGTTGTTCCCTTAAGGACTGAATCCAATTCTTGAACAAGGGGCCCCATCCTTTCATTGACCCAAGAGAGATTCTATTTATAGGTTGGACTTTAAACCAATTGTTTAATAGTGGATCAATGAGACTTAAGGAGCAAGATGTAATCTCAAGGGTAAAACGATATTTTAACCCACGAGGTTACGAACAACCTGTGAAGGATTAACTTACTAATCATGGTTATATTAGATGAACACAAATATACCTATAGTGAGGAAAGTGCAATTACGAGATTTTAATGGAATGACCTGTTAGTTAACAAATGTTTATTAGCTCAGTCTAAAATGGTTTAACCAGCTAATCTAAGACCGTTGGAGCCCATGATCTATAGGTCCATTAGGTTCCCTTGCAATCTCATATGGAATTAATTTAGAACAATATGTTGGAATAATTCGAAATCTTCGAATTAGGTAAAGAGAGAAAAATTGACAAATATATGTAATATAGACGTTGGTTATTAATTTGATATAGATCTTTATGTTTAAATGTGATTTAAATATTAAAAATATGAATGCGGATTCATATTCGGAAGCTAGGAATTGATGGAAATAGTCAAAGTTGTAAAAAATAAAAATGTTAACTTTTGACTTAGAAAAGTTAAACTTTGACTGGTTTTATATTCAAACATGATTTGAATTTCAGAAAAATGAATGCAAATTCATGCTTGGAAGGTCGAAATTAGTCAAGATGGTTAAAATGATAAAAATTCAAAGTTTGACTTTGACTTGAATGGTCAAATGATCATATTGCCCTTAGACTAAAGTTAGTCGAAAAATTCAACATTTTATTGGATAATTCCACTAACACTTAGTGGGATAAGTGGGTACATTAGATGTGTCCACTAAGTTCCACTAATGGTTAGTAAAATGTTGTGTTTGAGATTTTACAAATTACATGCATGTTTGCATGTAATTTTGTTATAAATAGGCTTCTTTTTTTGTTTAATTGGTAATTTTTGTAATTTTGAATTATAAAAATAAACCTTAATCAAATTTCTCTCTCCAATCTCACCTTCAATTTCCATCTTTCTCTCAAATTTCTTGTTTATCTGGTCCCACAAATCGATTTTAAGTCTTGAGAATAGCGAGTCAATCTTAGTGGTGGTTCCAAGTTCGAGTTCGTGAGGAGATTAGGAAGATCAGGAAATGTCAAAGGCATGTTTTATTTTAACCTTAATTTCATGTAATTAGGATAGTTTTTGTATGTTAATTACTAACTAATTATGCAATTAGAGTAGAACTATCCGTAATTTCGCTGCGCATATCTCGTGTTCCTTTAGACTCACTGTACAATATTATTGAAAATATATATTGATATATAATGATCCATTTAAACCAAAAATAATTTGACACTGAAAGAAATTATCATAAATTAAATTTCAATATATGAAAAACAATGCAAAATGAATATAATATAATTAGTATAATTCAGAAATACATTACTAATGTAATATGAAACAAAATTACCTAAAAACAAATATGAATAAGATCAAACAAATTTGCTTTATAGGAGAACTACATGGAAAAACTTCACCAGAAAATTTCACCGGGATACTATAATTCATTCGAATGAACTTAATAATATGAAACAAATATGCACTTAGTGAAAAACTTGAAGAAGATGAACGAAATAAGAAATAATGGAAGAAGAGGGAGATGATTGAAAGAAATTTCATCTGTAATGATCGGAATGAAAAGAGATGGGGGCAGAGAAAAATGATTGAAAATATTACCATAATGGAATTCGATATATACCATATTTATACTTAACATTAAATATGAAAAAAATATATTAAATAATTAATAGACTAAATATGTACGTTTTCTTATAAATTATAAATGCAGGATAAAATATTTATGACAACAAAATATATAATTTTTTGTTAATATGTAATATTTAATATTATTGACAAGGTCAAATTGGTCCATAAAATTAGTCAAATTTTATTACTAAAATTAATTAAGATTTTAAGACATTTGTGTAAAATCATAGTCTAATTTGGTGTTTTCTCTAATTTTTCTAAAATCAATACCATCTGACAATATGATTGAAACACAAGTAACATATATAAGTGCTTGGTGCCACACCAATGTGAGGATTTGTTATACACAAGTCAACTTAAAACAACTTGAGACTAAAGGTCACTTCATGCAACTAAGTGAAGGCGTGCTGCCTAGTTGCCTAATATGCGTCTCCTTGTGAGATGGCACGTTGAACACCTAGTAAGCAGAACAACTTCATAGATTACAATTTTAAATGCAAAACTTGAACTTGAGAGAAAGAATAAAACTTCATTAATGAACAACTATAAAAGTACATTTGATCATTGGTACACAAGTCTTCCAAAAGGGACAAAATACAGACTCAAGATCGACTTGACTTTACTCTCCTAACTCCTATATGCTATGCATAATAATAGTGACCACTACCAAAATGATCCAAATACAAGGCACAAAAGGCGATCAAGGCTGCAAGTTCAATGCTGGATGTTCTTCGCAACCTGAAGAGATTAAACTGTAATGACCCAACTCTTTATATTAAGTGAATGCCATTACTACTAAAATAAATAAAGACGAATAAAAAATAAAAGAGAACACTAAATTTTCAACGAAAATATCAAATACTCATTTATAAATTGTAAATGAAATACGTAGAAATAAAAGTAGAAGGTAAAATCCTAGTTTGGGCCCTATCTAACTTTTAAAGGAAAATAACATAAAAGTAATTCATAAATTAGATACATTTAAATAAAATAATAAAAATCAAACATTGAAAACATGGAAGGCGAAATCAACATAAGACATTCCCTATGGCAAGTCACAATCATTCCTTGTCAATTGCTAGTTTTCCTCTACCTCTACCTTTGCTTGAAAATTTAAACATAGAAAGAGTGAGTATAAACATATACTGAGTGAGAGATCCACTATTAGTCCCACTAGGTGTCTATTAACTTTCTATTAGGATTCCGTAAAGAAGTACCCCAAAACTATTTGTGCTCTCGAATACACGCTATCTAGTGATCTCGTAGGAACACATCTGGTTTCGGTGAACCTGAAGGAACATCTAAGAGAATCAGGTTGTAAGTGATCTCGTAGACTACTCATAAACATATCATGACAGACTAGTGGTCTCGTTGAACCACACAATCATAAAAATATGGTGATCTCGAGGGACATCCATATGGATAAGACCCTAATAGACAAAGTTAACATAACACCCCAATCCATATCATGTAGCACATCATAACATGTCATGAATATAAATCATAACATTCTTATCATGTGATTAGTATATCATGCATCATAACATATCAGTCATTCATATCAGTCACATTATGCATCTTAGCTACATAATCGCATAATGAAAAATACACGCAAACTCTTAATTCTATCTTTGAAGGTCTAGTAGTAGAATCTCTTACCTCGATATTAGCTTAACAAAATTTATTCCTGACAACAAAAGTCACAGCTTTCCAAACAAACAAATCCTAAACATAAACGAAATTAAATTAATAAATTTGTGATCCTACATCAAAGTATTTAACTTAGATCTCCAACTTACCCCAAGGCTAAGGTTAAAACAAACATAAACGAACTAAATTAATAAATTTGTCATCCAACATCCAAGTATTTAACTTAGATTTCCAACTTACCCCAAGGCTAAGGTTGAAACCAAAACAACCTTGAATGGAAAAAATTTCTACAGATTAATCCTTCCTCAAGTTAGCCAAGGACCTTCAAAGAACAAAAATCCAACTGAATTCCACACTTTAAATTATTTAAGATCCAAAGGATATTTATTTGGACGTACAAAACCCAATAAAAAACTAACAAAATACTAGATGGCTCCAATGGCTTAAGGAAAGTGAGACAGGAGGCTTGACAAGCTAAAAGGCTTAGAATGGAAAGGATCAGCTTGGCCAGGAGACAAATTGGCTTTGAAAATGGCTCAGGTTGAGTAGTTTGGCTCGGAAGGCTGGTGACCAGTGTCACAATCGTAGCGTTTCAACCTTGAGATGGACGATTGTGCGGCACTTGTTCTAGCTCAACGAACAAGTCAGCCG
>JBBPDI010000032.1:14037077-14054388 GCA_037974545.1 Cucumis variabilis | reverse complement strand
ATTTTGTTATTGTTATCTTACAAAAATGGAAAGAAATGAAATTAAAAAGAAGAAGAAGAAAAGGAAAAGTATTAGAAAATTCTATTGGGAGGAAATTGTTTGGGGAAGTCCTATCCATATGTAAACATTAAAGTCAATAGGACGGTTCAATTGGTTCAATTAGGTTTCACATTCTTACTTAATACTTTTTGTTTTTTATCCAAAGTCAACCATATAAACTACTTTCATTTTCTTATAATTTAATAATATTAATATAAAACTTATGGGGCCAAGAGAGTTCCAATTTTCGTGTCCAATTAATAAAGAGAGAGTTCATATGAATTACTAACTAAAACTTATTTTCACACACTACTTTCAAATTCCATCTTTATTCTTCTCTAACTTTTTGTATTGTTTTTTTTAATTAAAGTTCAACTACCACATCTCTATCTATCTATATGTATTAAAAGGAAAGGAAATGTTGTGGTAACTTCAAATTGTTGTTACAAATAAGTATTTTAAGGATAGAACATTACTAGCTAAGCTACCGTGTTTTATAAGCTAAGTCAAGTATTTTTCTTTGATAATTTTTTTTTTCTAATTGAACATCACTATTTTTTTTCATTCATATCTATATAAAACTTGAAATTCAAGCCTCTAATTATTAGATTGACAATATGTCTTAACTAGTTGAAGTATTGAAGTTAGCTAAAATTTCATATTTTTCATTAAAAAGATTTTCACATCAAAATTAAATTTTCAAACAATAAGGTTGACAAGTATCGGATTAGACCTATTCTCATCTACTAATTTAGTATTTAAAATTTAAAAGATTTGGTCTTTTAACTCATAGCTCATCTCTATTTCTATCTCTACTATATTAAAAGGGCAGGTACGAGAGAATCTTTCTCTTTTCCTTTTGCCATTATAATTTTTTACAATTCCCATTTTGCCCCTGTTATGTCCTTTGGGTTAAAACCTTCACACCTCATCAATCAAACTCTTTCATCAAAACACTCTTTTATTTATAAAATGACTCCATCCCTCCTAGGAGAAGTACCACCCCAACTTGCTCTTGTATTGAAAACTTTAAAGAATTTTATTATTGTCAATTGTTCATGATGAAAGTTTTTCAAGATGTCATTATTACAAAATATTAATCTAAATGAGAGTTTGGAGAGGAAAGAAGATAAGCAAATAAGTTGTGTAATACCATCCTAGGCGAGATGGCTAGGCAATTATATCTACTAATGTCCACTCGCAAACTGTCATCCTAGACGAGATGGCTAAGAGTTTTCTTATAATCTTCACACACTTGTCAACATCCTAGGCGAGATGGCTAGGCAAGATGAGATCTAATAATGACATTAAAATTCATTTCTTTAAATACAAAAATTTATGACCATTTCATGTCATAAAAAAATTAAACGTTTTAATTCTATTTTTAATTTAATTTCTAACATTTCCAAAAATAAAAAATTTCTATTTTATTATTAAACATTTTGATTTTCATAATTATGTTCCAAGGGAGAATTACTAATTCTCCTTTATTATATAAAAACCTGAGAAAATAGTGTCTATTTTGAGTGTTGAGATTCCAATTAGTTTTCAGTGCAAAAATGATTAAAGAATATGGTTGTTTTATTTTGAAGACGACAAGACATTAGAAATTTGTTTGCTCAAAGGAGCATAGCCACAAAATATCTTAAAAAAAGCGAGATCCACAACTCAACATTCTTTCTTAACTACTTTCTATTTTTGCAGTAGGTGTCTTGATTAGGCGAGCTAATCATTAGGCAAACTTATTAATACGTAAGAAGTTTCTTTGAGCTAATCCTTAGGTATTCTAATAGCAAGGCAAGACATGAAGTGTCAAGACAAGGTGAAATACAAATTTCATCAAGCGAAACACAAAGAAAAATACTTCTTCTAGGCGAAGTGCAACAACATCATTAAATACCAAAGATCAAAATGCATGGGACAGAAGCGCACAAATTCACTCTAAAATTTATGCCACCATTGATATATGATCGAGTAATAATTCAAAAATGAAAGTTCTTGGTTGAATTTTAAAACAGTGATTTTATATTCTTTTTATGCTTTTTAAAAAAAAAAATCAAATTATTTTTGGAGAAAATTTAATGGTTATGAAATTTTTACTTGTATTAATTGGACGAATTTTATTGACTCAACGTTTGAGAGGGAATGATTTACAATATTGTAAATGTCTTAGAAAGTGTGTTGGAGTCACGAATTTAGTTGTTTGTTTGTTAGATGCATCTCATTTGTTTATATTTGTTTATTGTTTTTACTTCAATTTGATTCTTGATAAAAAGACGAATAATCAATATATTTGGACAGGATTTTTCTTGCATTTCCGAGGCATTATGCGAAATAACAAGATATTTTGGATTGATTTATTAAGATTCATATTTTACTATATTCTATTCTATATGTGAAAAGGGCGATAAGAAGATAATTTTTCTATACTTTTTCCCTTTTATTTTTAATAAATCTCTATATTACCCTTTGTTTACAAAAAATGGACATTTCTTTTTAGTGTAGGTGTGCATGGAAAGAAAATAGATTTGACCTTTCTACTTCTTAATCACAATATATTTATATATTTAAAAATAAAAGTATTAGGTAAAATATGTGCAATTTGCACAACAAGAAATAATGTTATTTCTAGATAAAAAAACGTTGTTGAAAACCTAAACAACGTCGAAGAAGGTTTCCCCAACGTCGAGTACAATGTCGGCAGGAACGTTGAGGATACTTTTCCTGATGAAGATCACATCAACGACGGGAAAGTGTTCGTCGACGCACATTGTCAGACGTCGTGGAAACCCTTCTGCGATGTCATGTCACCTAAACACTTTTGCTACGTCACGTCGCAAAACCCTTCTGTGACGTGACAATCGTGCGTCGGAGAAGGATTTAAACATTTTTTTGTTTTATTATTTATTTTATTTTATATTATTTTACTTATTTTGTCATTATTTTAATTAATTTAGTTGGCTCCGACGTGGTAAAATTTGCAGTAAATTATAAAAATTAAAATATTTTCATTAATTCCAAACAATATACATGAAATATGTTCAGTACAAAAACAATTACATAAAAAAATACATTAACATAAAAAAAAAATTGAAAGCGAATGCTCTAGTGCGCTCTAGTTACGGACGCCAAACTTACAAATGACATAAACGTAGAGTTAGACTATCACATATGCAAAATTAAACAAATTAAATATTAAAAAGTGTGTATCCCAAGTGATCACGGTCCTCTCTGCTCGACTCATCTCCTCAATCATCTTCTTCATCTCCTCTATTTGTCGTGCATGATTCGCCATTTGTCGATCTCACTTCTCCTCCCTCGGACATTGTTCTTCCATCATTCGGTTAGCGTTTTCAAGGCTCGCCCTTAGTTCGCTAATATCCATCATGTGTGCCTGGTGGTCATAAATATTGGTGGAAGAAGATGAAGTGGCACTCATCCTATGCTTGGGTTTTGGGCCCCAACCAAAACCTTTTAAGTAGCCCAATCGTCTACCTAAAACTTTCTTGCATATCTCATCCTCAGTTAGTGGTTGAGAACCCTATGGGACGGGCTAAGACTGAAGTTCCACCATTTGATTTTGCACAGTAGAAGCTTGTAAGTTTGAGAGATGATCACATTTAAAAACAATATTAAATGTATAGCAAAACATAAAGTTTTCTTAAACTTACAAAAGCGTCCTCTGCTACTAGTGAAATGAACTCGCCAGTATTATTCGCCTGCATTTCTCTGAATAACTCGACACGGTCCACCGAACGATCGTGTAGTTCAATGAGCTCTGTTTATCTTTGAAGGAACAACTTTGTGTCGTTTCTGTGGTTGTAAGGCTGTCGTGCCCTAACAGCCTTAAACATATTTGATTGCTGCTACATTCCAAAAATGACGATGATCAAACGTTATACTTTCAAACAAATTAAATAAATAAATGTTAATTGATTTCAACGTAAAACTATATAAATCACTTGAAACTGCCGAGTGATGTAGTGATCATGAAGAAAGTACCAATCTTCCATCAGATAAACCAATCTCGAGGGTGGTTTGCCCATAATTGCTCAGAGTCACTAAACTTCTTAAAATGTTGATGGTTACTTGCTCTGAATTCCTTCCACACGGTGAGCATTCGATGCTCAACAAACCGATTAAGTGTTGGATCGTTTAGATTAAACACAAAAAATTGTTACAAAAATAATAGGTTTCAAATCAGTATAGCTTTTATAAGTAATTGAAACATATGTGTATATGAATTTACAGACTTACCACTAGATCACCCTTGACGACCTCGATACACTCTGGTGATACATCTGTCCACTTCAGGATCAGAATAGGAAACGTGTTTTGTGTCAACACACCAATCGTGCAACTGAAACTAGAGGTGTCTACCAAGACAGGTCTGTTCCCTCCAGGGGGATTGAAATGGAAATTCTCTCATTCTACTATATGTATCGTTCGACATCTATGTTTCAAGAATACTATCGTACTCTCCTCATAGTGAGAGCCAGTTGAGAGGGATCTACTGAAATCGCTCGTTATTAGATACAATAAGCATAACTTAAAGACAGTTGAGAGGAATTGTATTGAAAATGTTGGTTATTACGAACCCAAAGTGTCGTCTATTGACGACGAATCGTCTGCATTATCTAAAGGTCTAGATCAAGGAAATAGTCTTTCTCATGCGTAATACTCGGAAAGTTAGACATCATTTAAGTCGACATAAAAGAAACAAATGTTAAAAAAATATGAGTATCGCAACGTAATTAATGTATAGAAAAATGTCTAAATGTGTATACGTCAAAAAAATATTGTTATTCATTATCACTTGACCCGCTTTGATGTGGTGATGATTGTCCGTCATCTTCAACATTTATAAAATTTTCTACGACATGACGTACATTTGGTCTTTCCACTATTGTAAGACAACTTCAGTCCTACACAGAGTGTCATCCTCAATGACATGTTCATCCACACGATATTCGATAACGATTTCCAGTACATTAAGTTGGTCGTTCTCGGTATCTTCCATTTCTGGCACGTCTCACACACGTTTATTTTGCATCATTTGAACAATTTTTCAATTAGTACCACTTTTAGGCTCCTCAAGGTAGAACACCTGATGTGCTTAGGTTGCGAGAATCATCGGTTCCTCAACGAACAAAAAACGGAACGTATTTATTGATTTGTACCCTAGTTCCTCGTGCGTCCTATGATTTTTATTTTTGTCTGTGTCAAACTATCGACACTTGAATAGCCAAGCATGTCATTCAAATGGATATTGAATGTGCAACACTTTATCCAAAACACCGTAAAAATTATTGTTGGCACTGCCTCCACTACCTTTTTCGACTACCATGACTCCACTATTTTGTGTTATGTGTCGAAAATCACAGTTCAACGTGTAAAATCTTACGCCACCGAAAATGCATCCACTGTAAGAGCGAACATCAAGTGAAGGTCTGATTGCGAATGAAAATAAATCTTGAGAAAGATTTGAATTTTCACGCATTTCTGCCATAACCTGAAATTGGTGTAACATGAACTTATATACATGTATCAAATATATATAAAGTAGAGCATATTGTACAAACGCTCGAAGTCATTTACTCTAAATACCTAAGTTTTGAACCAATAGACAAATGATCGTTGGTGTCTTTTAAATAGTTCAAAAAAGATTTTACCTTGACGACGTATCAAAAGTAGGTGTTTCATAAAGTACACAATTGTGAGTTTGTGTGCCGACGAGGTATAAATACTTAAAATATGTATATGTCAAAAGTTACTTTATAAATACTTTATGTCCAATCTCCCATTAACTACACGCTATCTAACATTTTAAACACTCTGACCACTTCAATGATGTATGCAGACCTCTCCCAAATATGTCAACTTTTTTAGCTAGGCTATTTAACATTTTCATAAATTCAAATGCAATTTGAAAGTGAAATTCAAATGCAATTTGAAAGTGAACTTCATATTCAATATCAAATTCAATAAAGACTCCCCAATCTCAAAATTACTAAACTCTAAACCATTGTTCAATATAATCTAGTCAAATTTAATCTAAACTCATACATTTTTCTAAATTCATACATTTTTTAAAATTTATATATTTTTCTAATTACAGTAAAAAAAATTCAAAAATAGCAAATTTTACAAAATATTTACAACCTATAGCAAATTCTATCGCTGATAGTCATTAATATGCTATAGTGATAGAATATTATCATTGATAGAATCCAAAATTTTGCTATAGCTTATAAATATTTTAATTTATTTTTTTATTTTTAAAAATGCTCCTAAAAAAATATACATACATACACCCATTCTAAATTATGTATGTAATTTCTAAATTTCTTTATATATACACAATAAACTATACATAAATATACATACACATTAAACTATACATACATATACATGTACTTTACATTATATATACATTTTACACATACATATACATATACTTTACACTATGCATACATTATACACATACATATACATACACTTTACGCATATATAATTTCAAAAAAAAAAAAATAATAACCTTTGGTTCGGTTTCGGCGGCGGCGGACGGAAACTTCCAACAGTACCGATGACGACGACGGCGACGACGACAATGTTAGACTTAAAAATCTCCTTCTCTCTCTCGCCCTCTCTCGCTTTTTTTTTTTGTTTATGATTCGATTCTGTGTTGGATGGAAAGAAATAGCCTAGACTTTCTCCAACGTCTTCGAAAATATCAGGGAAAGTTGAAACGTTGATTTATTATTTCTACTTTCCACGACGTCACACTACCACACGTCGCGAAAGAAACATTGGATTTATTATTTTTACTTTTCGTGACGTGTGGCAGGGTGACGTCATGGAAAGTAAAAATATTGATTTATTATTTAAACTTTCCATGACGTCACTTGACACAACATCGGGGAAAGTTTAAATAAAAAAACAATTTTCAAACTTTCGCCGATGTTTGGTACACAGACGTCGCGAAAAGTAAACCCTAAAAAATCATTTTTAAAACATTTCCTGACGTCGCCTACCACACGTCGTGAAAAGTTACAATTTGTCGTTTCAATTTCGACTTTCTGCGACGTTTGACAGATGTGTCGAGGAAAGGTTAAATAATAAATCAAAATTTAGGATTTCTCCGACGTCTCCTGCCACACGTTGCAGAAGGTTGAACCATTAAATTAAATTTTACACTTTCCGCTACATATGGTTCTCTTACGTTGCAAAAAGGTGTGTTTCTTAACATGAAGTTTCTTGCGTCGGCCAAAGGTGATCAACGTCGATGCACCGTTTGTCGACGTTGTTTTGGGCGTCGCGATTGGTTTCGATTTCTTATAGTGTGGTGTCATTTGGATGCAACTCTTCAAGAGTATGTGTTTGATGAGCACCCACTGAAAAAAATGATGCATATAGAATGACGAGACTATTTAGAAGGTGGTGGTTACATATCGAACATGTGCTTCTTTTCATGTGTAGGTATGAAATGCATAATAAACTAAAAAATAAATAGTGTTCAATATGGTCTTAATTAAAATAACCTTATAGCTAAATTTGAGACAAAAAAATAAAAAAATATACAAGAACTTTTAAAAATACAAGTTTGGAAGTAAACAAAGTAAATATAATTGATACATATGTATAAATTCGAAGACTTAAATTATATACATGTTATTATTCGTTTTCAAATTAAAATTTTACAGGTACTCTATCGGTTTTTCAAAATTTAACTTATATTATTTATTTTTAAAATTATAAGAAATTAAAATTCTCATTTTTTAAAATATCTTCTATCTTAAATTTCAAACTACGCTTCAACCATGTATTTCTTCTCAATTTTTTAAAGAAAAATGTTATTGGGTAGTTTTTTTTTAAAGTAGTATACAACAAATATGACACACAATTTTAGAATTATTTTTGAAAATATTTTCCATCTTAAATATGTTATTACTCTTAAACTACCCTTCAAGGTATTTGATCTTCTCCCACTTTTTTAAAGTCATATCACCATTTCTCTTACGTATTATGCAATTCATTCTTCTTCATACGTAGATTTTAATTGGTTTCCAAAATCGGTAAGGACGTCTTTATTTGTGAATCAAATTTCAAGTTGTTCGAAATCCATATTAAGATGGATTTCTGATTTTGATTTCATCCCTAATTATTATTGATTTCGATTTCAACTTTGTGATTGTCAGAGTTCGACATTTTGAATTTTTCAACAATTTGAACGATTCTTTATGTTTTATTTCTGTTTTTTTGTTTTTGTTTTTGTTTTTGTTTTTTTAAGTGGATTACTGCTATTAGGCATTTATCAATTCTTTTCTTCACTAATGTATTAATGTTGATTTTGGGATATCAATGATACATTAATTGCAATTTGATATATAATGGTTATTGATCTGAGAAATTTAACTTCGTCTTTGATTGTTCTCTGTTCTCTTTGATATGAATTTTGGAGTTGAATTTGTTTTTAAATGATTTTTTAATTTTTTGCGTTGGTTTTGTCTTGGTTTTACTTTATCAGTTTTGTATATCAACGTTGTGATGTACTTATATTATATCCATTTGATGGTTGATATACTTACTATGTGATTTTCATTTTTTTCTACATTTTTGCAGTTTATTATAGTTATGGTTTAATATATAATAAATTTTGTATCAATTGAATAAACTAGTGATTATTAAGTATATGAATGATATAATTCAGCTTATCATTATCAAGTCTATCAACAATATATTAGTAAAGCATACTAGCATATCAATAAAGTACATTATTACCAAGTATATCAATCAAGTTTATAAGTGTATATCAATAGTGTATCAAGTGTATTAGCGAGACTTCAAGTATATCAAGTGTATTTAAGTAATTGATTGTATCAATGAAGAATACTAAGTGTATTTGTAGTACATTAGGTGTATCAAACGTATCACGTGTATCAAGCGTATCAAATTTGTTGTGTGTACCAGTGAAGCATAACAAGTTTATGACTAGTGCATCGAGTGTATCAAACTAATCAAGTGTATTAATGTCCAAGGGGTATCGAGTGTATCGAGAAGAATGAAATGTAATAAGAGGCATTAGGTGTATCAAAATGTTTCAAGTGTATCAAAAGGTATTGAGAGTATTAGAGAGTATCAGGTGTATCAAGTATATCAAAGTCCAATGGATGTCAAGAAGTATCAAATGCACCAAGTGTATCAAGTATATATTAGATGTATCAAATATATCAGTAATAAAAATATTTATAACATTTTACATCTTGTCTATATGGGTTGGCTTTGTTTTTACCATTTTTGCAAACAATAATGCATGTTATAAGCTTGATTATAATACCTTGTTTTGCCTTTTTTACAAGTGTTCATATTTTGAATTTTTTTTTAATAAAAACTACAAGATTTAACGTGCATAGGCATATGTTTCTTGACTAGTTTAACAAAGAAATTGATGGTAATTTTGATACAAAAAATAAATGGTTCAAACTTAAGGTTGGTTCCTTGACTTTTTTATTTTTTAATTACTTTAGTCATTCTTGCTTTTTTTTTTCCCACAAAACTTACACATTCAGAAATTTATTCGCAAGAATATTTTGAGAAAATTAGTAAAAACTAAGTTATGGAGTAAATAATACGATTGATCCATACAAATATATAAATAAACTAAACCATTAAATTCATACATTAGAAATGTCCTCTATGAATTTCATACAGCTAAATTGGTTCAATAAAAGTTCTTAATAATATGCTAAAACATTATTCAATACAACAAAGAGTATATCTCTGGATCAACTCCCGATGAACAACAAGTTGTAGGTAGTTTAGTCGGGCAAAGCCCGCTAGGAGACAAAGTCCCAATGGACGATAGGAAACTGTCAAGAAGTTGTAAGAAACTCCCAACACCCTCTATACGCAATTAGGATATAGTCTCTTTTGAAGTCGTAAGAGTTGTCACGAACTACCAATGGCTTACCTTTGCTCGTCTAGAGTTCTTTGCATCCAAATTTCGTAACAAAGATCCCGACGACAAAAGCCATTAGGAGATAGAGGCAACTTCCCACAACTTTCTTAGGCCATCGACTTTCTTACATTACAACATTTCTTAACCAATCACTTGAGATCATAGGAAGATTTTTATTTTTTATTTATTTATTTATTATTATTTAACTCACCTAAGTAACTCAACAAAACAATATTAATCAAATCCAGCGATATCATATAAACAACAAATTTTATAAACAAAGTTGATCTACATTTATAATAAATTATGTTACAAAAATAATAAAAGAAAAAAATAGTTTGCATAATGGTCTACAAAATGCTTTTGAATAGAGAAATACAATAAGAGAAGATGTTAGCTCAAAAAACATCTCCAGACGTCATCTCTAAACAAAAGTTTACCCTAGAATCACATCAAATAAAGCAAATTGTTACAACATTCAAAACATCCAACATTCGAACTAAACAAGCAAAAAAAAAACCATTCAGCTTTGCAAAAAAAGTTAAACAAAGATAAAACTCCTCCCTAAACACAAATAAGCAAAAAATTCAACCAAACGAATAAGGTTCAATGAAACATACAAATAACCCAACCAAGGCTAAACAATGAGTATATAAAAGTACTAGGTTAAGACCAAACATACAAAAAACTCAAACGAAACTGAAAAACAATTAACATTAAGCTCAATAAGACTCTCACAACATTTTCATCATTTAACCTTTCACTTAGATGATGATTTATCTTCCTTACATATGAGACCTGCTTGAAAGTTTTTCGTACTTCACCTAGATAAATCACCATACACAAGAAGTCATTAATAGTTCATAATAAGGTCACATATGGTTGAAAAAATTCACTAGTAACATTATCATTAGTGTTAGGATTTATGTTCTAAAACTCATAGATAGTAAATACAATCCATTGACCATTATTCATTAATAAAGTGTTATTCTTATAATTTTAATAAATGTTATTATTATATTATTGGTCTTGTCTTAATAAGCCAAATCCAATAAATTAACATCCTAAGTTGTTTGATGAGTCTTGAACAGTATGTAGAAATGAGTTTAAAGGATCTATAGTATAGGGATAAGGTTGGGTACCTTATCCTGGTAACACTATGGATGCGGCTCACTTTGTATTTAATACAAACGCAATGATCCAATACGTTCGTGTAGGTAACATGCGAGTGAGGCTATCATATGCAATGAGTTTGCAAAAGATCGGACCACGAAATAGTAACCACAAGATATAACTCTATTAACTAGTTAGGTTTCTATTTCATTAAGATGACCTAGGTAACTTAATCTTAATCCTGAGTGTATTATAAACTTCTGCTCACGACAGATCGTCATTTAATTTGTATGATTAAGAGTGGTCAGATTGCAGACTTAATATGTTTATCATTTTAAAAACAAGACTGAGTGGAGAGCTGAAAACATAATTACACAAGATGAAATTTACTCCTTTTCTACTTTAGAGTAAGTAGAAAAGTGTTCCCTTAAATGGTGTCTCCGAAACTTGAATAAAGGGCCATACCCTCTCCATGCACTACAAGAAATAGGATGTTCCCTGGTGCAGCCCCACGTCGCCCAAAACCCTAAACAACATCCAAGAAGGTTATCCTGACATCGACATCGACGTCGCCATGAACGTTGGGGAAAGCACGTCGAGGATACTTTTTCCAATGCAAATAACGATGATGATGGGAAAGTTTTGCCCGCGCACGTTGTCAGGATGTCACAGAAACCCTTCCCCGATGTTACATCATGGAAGGGGCTAACGCAATGGCAGAAAGGCTTCTACGATGTCACTTCGGGAAAGGCTTTAAATATTTTTTGTTTTATTTTGTTAATTCATTATTAATTTATTTTTTCTTTTGTCTTTATTGTTCTAGTTAATTACCTAAGTCCCGATGTGACAAAATTTGCAATAAATTATGAAAATAAAAATATTTTAATTAATTACAAACAATATACACAAAATATTTAATACGAAAACAATTACATAATTCAAAACAATTATATTAACAAAAAAAAGTGAAAGCTAATGCAAGTGATGTAGTTACGGACGTCAAGCCTACAAATGATATAAAAGTAGAGTTAAAATATCACATATGCAAAATTAAACAAATTAAATTTTGAAAATTACGTACCCCAAGTGATCACGACCCTCTTTGTGCCTGACTCATCTCCTCAGTCATCTTCTTCATCTCCTCCATTTTTCGTGCTTGGTCTGCCATCTGTCGATCTCGCTCATCCTCCCTCAGGTGTTGTTTTGCAATCATGCGATTATCCTATTCAAGGCTCACCTTTAGTTTGCTAACATCACCATGTGTACCTAGTGGTCATACATATTAGACAAAGAAGATGAAGCGACACTCATCCTAGACTTAGACTTTAGGCTCCACCAAGACCTTTTGAGTAGCCCGATCGTTTATCCAAAACTATCTCGCATATCTCTTCCTCGATTAGTGGTTAAGAACCTTCTGAGACGGGCTGAGACTGAAGTTCCACCATTTGATTTTGCACAATAAAAGCTTGTAAGTTTGAGACATGATTAGTCTTAAAAATAAAATTGAAAGTATAGAAAAACATAAAATTTTCTTAAACTTTCAAAAGCGTCATCTACTGGTGGTGAAACGAACTCTCCAGTACTACTGGCGTGCATTTCTCAGAATAACTCGACATGGTCTCTCAAACGATCATGTAGTTTAGTGAGCTCTGTTTTTCTTTGAAGGAACGACTTTGTGCCGCTCTTGTTGTTGTAAGGTTGTTGTGTCCTAACATTCTTCCACATATTTTATTGCTCCTACATTCCAAAAATGATGATGATCAACACGTTATATTTTCAAACAAATTAAATAAATAAATGTTAATTAACTTCAACATAAAACTATATAAATAACCTAAAACCGTCAAGTGATGTAGTGGTCATAGAGAAACTGCTAATCTTCCACCCGATTGACCAATCTCGGGGACAGGTTTGTCTATGCTTGTTTATGGGTCACTAAACTTCTTAAAATGCCGATGGCTACTTTCCCTGAATTTCTTCCACATGGTGAGCATTTGATGCTCAACAAACCATTTATGTGTTGGATCATTTAGATCGAACATGAAAAATTTATACAAAAGAAATATGTTTCAAGTCAGTATGGCTTTTATAGGTAATTGAAATATATATAAGTATTCATGAATTAACAGACACTGCTAGGCCTTCCTTGACGATCTCGATGAACTCTTGTGGTACATCTGCCCACTTCAAGGCCTAAATAGGAAAAGTGTCTCGCGTCAACACACTTATCGTGCAACTGAAATGAAGGGCGTGTACAGGTTTGTCCCCTCTAGGGGGAATTGAAATGGGGATTCTTCCATTCTGCTGTACGTATTACTCGACATCTATGTTTTGATCCGATTGAGAGTGACCTATTGAAAATGCTCGTTATTAGATACAATAAGCATAAGTAATTAAAGACAGTTGAGAGGGATTGTTTGAAAATACTGGTTATTACGAACCTCAAGTGTCTCCCACTGACGACAAACTGCCCGCGTTATTTAACGCGTCTAGATCAAGGAAATAATCTTTCTCATGCACTGTACTAGAAAAGTTAGACATAATTTCTGCAGACATAAAAATCAGCAAATGTTAAACAAATCTGAGTATCGCATTGTACTTAATGTATAGAAAAATGACCATTGGAGTTTATTCATTACCACTGGAGTTTATCCGTCCATTCATTACCACTGGAGGTGCTTTATGCTATACCTTTCCATCATGCAGCCTACTTCTACACCAAACATGGTTATCTGAAAGATACTGTCGATGTCCCATGATTGCTATCTTTCCGCGTATCCCGAACGATTATCTATCCTCCATACAAATGGGACATGTCTGATACCCTTTTGTACTCCAATCGGATAGATCACCATAGGCTAGAAAGTTATTAATTATCCAGAACAAGGTTGCATACAACTAAAAATATTTGTCCGTCAGACAATCATATGTACACACACCAAACGTCCATAGATTTTTTTAGTTCCTCAAGTAATGGTTATAGGTACACATTATTTTTCCTGCCAGGAGATTTACGACCGGGAATGAGCAATGACATGAAGAAGTTTGACTCTTTCATGCATTTCTATAGTGGCAAATTATACGGAATTAACACCACAGTTTACATACTATACGAGGTACTCATATGACTGAACAGATTGATCTATCTGAAGCTAACCCCAAACGAATATTTCGTGACTCAAAAGAAAAAATCAGGAAATTCAGAATCAAAGTGCTTTCATCCCCCTACATCAGTTGGATGTATCAACACATCCTTTGTTTCCACTCGTTTATCCTTATGTCATCGCATATCTGCCGAACTTTCTTGCGATACAAACAATCATTGTAATCTTGACACCAGCGGAAAGTACCACAATACTTTTTGTGGAATTTTCTTTCCTGATCTATTAGAATTAATCTTGTATCGAGACTCACCATAAGTCGAACAATGTTGTAAATCCTCGAACTCCTTCCAGAACAATACACAATAATCATACTTATAAGCATGAATAGTCTCATACCACAGGCCCAAATCAAGCAATTTTCGTTTGGCTTAATAGAATGAACTAGGAATGTTGGTAGCACACATTGGAAATGCAAGTTTTATTAACTTTAACATCATATCAAAGGACTTGGTTTTCCAACCATTGAGAACCTTCACATACATCATTTTAACCAAAAAGTTTAGTGATGAAAATTCTGAACAGTCAGGGTATAACTCACAACTTGCTTGATTTAGTAACTCCTTAAATACCACGTTTGTTCTGTCTTCTTCTAAATCTAAGCCTTCCTCCATCTCTTCTACTTGTTCAATACTAGCTTGTAAATCATGAAACATGCCTAACATTTCATTTTCTTCAGTAAGTGGGTTGTTGTTAGTTCCTTCATCAAAAGGATTACTACTACTCGTTCCTTCATCAAATCTTTGCATGCATATGTCAAGTTCAGGGGCTCTCCGTGATACACTCAGTTTATATGAGAGGAGGTTGTTCTAGTGGTTAATAGATGTCGTCTCACACTCTTTAAGGAGTCCCAGTTTGAATTCATACATTTCTTGCATAGACACCTTATTTTTCAGTAATTATTTGTGTAATCTTTTGTAACCTCTAAAAATTGGAAAACTTCTCTGTACTCAATAGAAAACTTATCCCTAAGTTTCATCCAACACTTGTCCATCTCATTAAAAGCCCTAACAAATAAATATATGTTAGATTTGCTTTATACCTCTTCTCTCAAATATTTCAACTATTTAAACTTACTTTATGAATAATTTATATCCAATCTCCCATTAACTGCATGTATTTAACATTTTAAACACTCTCATCACTTCAATGGTGTATGCAGACCTCTCTCAAATATGTCATCTTTTTCAGTTAGACTATTTAATATTTTCAAATTTTCAAATGCAATTTGAAAGTGAAATTCAAATGCAAATTGAAAGTGAAATTCATATTCAATATCGAATTCGATTAAGACCCTACAATCTCAAATTCACTAAATTCTGAACCAAAATTCAGTATAATTCATTCAAATTTAATCTAAACTCTAAATATTGAATATTATATCACATACATTTATTAAACTCTAAGATTGTTGCATATTTTACTACATTCAATACATGTTTAATTATGCATACATTACTAAAAGACGAATATACATACATCCATTTTCCTAAATTCATACATTTTTTAAAATTTATATATTTTTCTAATAAATATACATACATACATTTTTAATTATGTATGTAATTTCTAAATTTCTTTATACATACATACACTTTTCATATTATACCATACATTATACATACATATACATACACTTTACACATATATATACATTCAAAATAACACTTTACACATACACTTTACATATACATACACTTTACACATATATATACGTTCAAAATAACAAAATTCCAAATAAATTCAACCTTGGGTCTTAGCAGTCGATGAGGACGACAGTGGCGATGGTAGCAGCGACTGTGAACATGGACGGACGACAGCATGAATTTTTCCCTTCTCTTTGTTCTGCTATCGGTAATGTGTTGAATGAAAAAAAATAGAGTGGACTTTCTCCGACGTCGTCGAAAATGTCGAAAAAGGTCCCTTTCCCCAACATGTAGTACACACCTTTGAGAACGTTTAAATACTGAACTAATTATTTAAACTTTCCTAATGTGCCCCCTGCCACACATATAGGAAAGGTGACCATTGTCACTTCAACTTTCACTTAATTTCTCCACCGTACACCCTGCCACTCGTCGAGAAAAGTGGAAGTTGAAGTAACAATGGTCTACTTTCTCCAACGTGCCCCCTGTCACACGTTGGAGAAAGTTAAAATATTGAATTATTATTTAAACTTTTCTTAATGTGTCCCTCCCACACGTCGGGAAAAGTGGAAGTTGAAACGACAAATTTCCACTTTCCCCAATGTCTACCCCTCATACGTTAGCAAAAATTTAAATATTGAATTATTATTTAAACGTTTTTAAACTTTTCCTTACATGTCCCTACCATACGTTGGGAAAAGTGGAAGTTGAAGTGACAATGGTGACCTTTTCCTGATGTGTGATTCTTATACGTCGTGGAATGTCTGGAACGGCAACGCAACGTTGCTCGCATCGACGAAAAGTGGTCAACACCAACGTACCTTTGGCAGACGTTATTTTTAGCATCGAAATTCTTCCAATTTCTTGTAGTGATGGCATAAGAGGAGTTTTTGTTTATTGGTTGGACCATAAATAGTTTGTTCATTTGAGAAGCATTGGTATTTAAGGACTGGAGATAATGGGGGTAAAACGGTAATTTGACTTAGCTGACATTACAAACACTCATGAATAACTAACTTACTATTATTGGTCTATATTCATGAATACAGAAATATATTTACAGTGAAAAGAGTTCAGCTATGAGTCTTTAGTTGAGTGTCAACACAATTAATGAATATTGATTAATGTGGTTAATGGGTTTAGCCAATTGATCTCATATCGTTGTACATTCTGATCTATAGGTTCATTAGGTTCTTTTCCTATCTCGTAAAGGGTAATGAGATTTATTTATATTGGTTGTAATTTGAAATGTTCAAATTTGCTTTGGAAATTAGTATAATGTGTAGTGATACATTATAATATAAAATTTATATTTTCATCAAACTTTATTATATAAATTTAATTTTGGATATGATTCAAAATTAATTTATGAGATATAAAATATTTGAATGAGT
>JBBPDI010000032.1:14008138-14020228 GCA_037974545.1 Cucumis variabilis | reverse complement strand
TTCAAAGTTTCAGGTTAGTCGTTTCCTCTTCCCAAATCATATATTTTCCTCCTCTCTTCTTTAATATTCTCTTCCTTTTTTTTTTTAACACTTCACTTTTTTATTTGCTTTGTGCGTGTGATTTCCTATCTGAACCTTTGTTTTTCAATATAATATATATACACACATTAACTGTTCATATTTGGGTATGTATTTATTTAAATAGCCACCTCCCCCGTCTTTATTCTATATTTTAATTTCTCTTTCTTCTTCTTGTATAATAATAGCTCAAATGATATTATTTATTTATTTATTATTATTATTATTTACATTTTAAAATAAGGGTGAAGATTTATACTTGCTACTTGACAAGTGGTTAAATGCGTAAGTGCCCTATACACACACACAATAAAAAAAGGAAAAAAAAACTGAAATTTTAGATTCAATTTCTATTGATTATTAGATTAATTTGTTTTCAAAAATTTGAACATGTCTAAGAGTTATAGACACATATTGAGATGTTTTTGAAAGTTGAGATATACTAGAACACAAAATTACTAGTAACTAACCTATTAAGTATTAGATATTTCTTTTGTAGTGTATTAAATTAACTAATAAGTGAAATAGTTGAACTATACTCATTTCAATCAATTAAACACTTTTAATTTCTTTGTAACAATTAAATGACAATTGAACTATGACCGATTCTTTTATGCTTCAAATTTCAATGACATCAATTATAGGTGGAAAACCATAAATGAATTACAATGGGGGATTTTATTCTACGAATATCATTTTAATTTCAATTATTCAATTATGTAGTGGACCGAGATTCTCCTGCAATCCTTTTTATCTTCTAAAGTATATTCCATCATAGCTTTTAAATTATTGAATTAGTTTCTGAACTTTTACAAAAGAAATTATTAGTTAGATTGTAGACATCATATTAAAATACAAGTGTAGTCCTTAAACTTTCTTGGTCTCTAAACTTTTAGAAGGATTAAATAGGCCCAACTTTTAATTTTGAATAAATTCCTAAACTTTACAAAATGTCCAACTGATCTCTAACACTTTTATTTCGTAATGGTTTGATATTTGATTTTTAATTTTTAAAATTGTACTTGTTTCTTACAAATTCTTGCTCATATTGTTCACATTCCCTATATAAACATTTAGTCAATTTATAAAAGCAAAAGATAAAAAGAAAAAGTAAATTTCAAACTAAACCAAAATTTTTAATTTTATGTTTAATAGATATTTGGTCGACTCTTAAAATTGGTACATATATAATTTAGCACAAAACCAAGAGTTGTTAGGCCAAGCTTATTTGGCATTGTTGAATTTTACTACGTCAATGTTAGGAAAGTTTATTAGAGTTCAAAATTAAAAGATTTAGAATTCATTAGACACAATTGATAGTAAACAACCAAATGTCTTATATACATATATGATTATTTTTTGAAGTCCAATAACATATCCAACCCCGTGGATTACATTTGCAATTGTTTCAACCTAAACTTAGTCTATAAAATTTTATAATCATGTTTAAATGCTTCCTTGTACTAATTGGCAATAGAAAAGTTCTTTAAAAAAATAGAAAAAAAATGATAATCTAAAGTCAACCAATTAGATATAATGAGGGTGTATAGGTAAGTAAAACAAATAATTTTGTCGACTCTTTCTTTGATATATATGAGTGTCAGGCTAGTTTATGCATAGCTCAACTAATCTGACGAAACAACTCGTCGAAACTCTTTAGAATTTGAGTGTAAAAGAAGAAATTCACATTGTGAGACCCACTTCTAATTTGAGTATAAGAAGTAAAATCTAGCTAAATGTTTTGAAATTTGTGTTTTGGATAAGAGGAGGCATTTTGAAATAAGACTTTGAGATAAGAAGTTGGCGTTTGAATCAATCTGCGGAAAAAATTAAGTGATAAAATCCCATATGGTTAAGTATAAGTTTTTCGATTAAACAGTTAGTTCGCGATGAAATTTTGAGAAAAGAAGGATTTGCGATAAGACCTGTGAAGTCTAGGTGTTTACTTGAGAAAGAGTCCTCGCGAGAAAGTTGAGTAGTCTTCGAGAAGAGTTACGCGTTAAGACCTTTGAAAGTTATGTTAATTGGTTAAAGCTATTCGTGGAATGCAATTAGGCAAGAAGAAAGATTTGGCAAGAAAATATAAAATCTGATTTGACAGAGTTTAACGTGTAAGATTAAAGATTTAAGCATGACTAAGATAAATATTAATTTTACATGTGTGAAGTTTTAAGTAGGAGCAGGCGATCGGACAAAGAACTAAAGATGACTAACTTGGGTTAAGGAATAGTATAAATAGATGATTTGGTTATTAAGTAAACACTAAGATTTTGTTATAGAGTTGAAGTGTTGTTGTTTTGCTCTTGCGAAAAGAAGAAGAAAAAACAAAGTGTTAAGTGCTTCGATTTGTTCTTCGAGAAGGCTCCATGAAAAGAGAAGAAAGAGGAGGATATTTGGTAAAGTTTGATAAGTGATTTTTTTAAAAGTATTTATATGATTTCAAACATGTTTTATAATGTTTAAAGCTTGATTTGATGACTATGATATTGATTAAGAAATGATGTTCAAACCATTAGTTGCTTCCTTTGAATGAGCTAACTGTTATGTGCACATAAAGTTAAAGTTAGCCATGTAGAAAATGCCTGCATGGTGGAGTGAAATTGGCCAATGTAGAAAAGTCTGCAGTGTTAGGTGGCTTGAGCAACGAGGACAAATGTTTATGTTCTCGGATGCTGTTGACACACTAGTCTAAATGCGAGGAAATGAAACCAAGCGTAGAGAACGATTTAGGATCTTTGGTGAAAGGAATGATTGTGACTAATGAGTGTTTATGCAAAATGTATATTGATGTGATTTGTGAGTTTATCTGATTCTATTGTAAAAATGATTACATGCGTTTTGATATGTTTTGCAAAATGATGTGTTTATTGACGAACTGATTTGTGTCAAAATTTATGATTTAGCGAAAGGGATTTATCAAAGGATATTGTGAAAATGATTTCATAAACCTCACCAAGTCTTTTAGACTTATGTTTTAAAATTCTATCTTCCAAGATTTGACATTAAGGCTGAGTAAGAGGAGAAAAAGGAAAGGGCCTACCAGATGAGAAGTTACCATGTGTTTTAAGTTTTAGTTTAAGTTGTATTGTATACTACGTATGAAACTCATGTTATTAATAAAGTTTAAGTTTTGGTTATGTTAACTGCGTTAAGCTTTATCGTCTAAAGCATGTTATTTAATGTATTTGACGTTTAAACAAGGTAAAGGATTTAAGATGAGTGTCTTTGGTGTTTAATCGCGTCAGAGATGCTCAAGTATTTGACATTCAAGTTGACTTCCGTTGTGCTATGTTTTTCGCTTGGTAGTTTAAAAGGAGTTGAGTTTGAGCTAGATGATAAGACCAGTTTCAAGGTTTTAAGCTAAATCGAGTCCTATCTGCATTATTTCCTGCGTTCTAGTTATTTTATTGATCGGGGTGTGACACACGTAAAATTAAAATATAATTTTTAAGTGGGTGATCACCATGGATTGAACTCATTACCTCTTTTAACCATTTTTTGAGATTTTGTCTCTTTTTTTCAATCAATAGGCCAACCTCTCATGGTTAATTAATTTTCTTGATCTTTTATACTATAAAATGAAGCTACGTCTCATATCATATTTAATAGAAAATACCTCTTGTAGATAAATACATAAAATTAGCTGAAGTATGGTTATTTTTGTAAGGTGTTTAAATGCAAAATTGTTCAAAAAAAACCTTTTAAGGTAAATAATGTCCTATTATTGTAAAATTATGACAATGTTCGTAATATAATAGTTTAGGTCTTTTTTTTTTTTTTACATGGCTAGCCTCCTTTCAGAGGCCCAAACCAAAAATGGCCCACTTTTTTCAACTTAATGAAAAATGAACTTCTAATTATGTCAAGACCTTGTGAAGTTACATGTTTTCCGAAGTTCAGTATACAAATACAGGGCCACTTGATACTCAATACACGTTTACTTACTACTCGATACAAGATACCCGTTTTCTCGCTCCACCAATTAATTGAAAAAACTAATATATTTTAAGTTCCTCGATACACGCTTTACTTAATTCTCAATGCCTTCTTGCTTGCTACTTGATCCTCGATTCCCCCTCATTAAATGCAAGAAGATGTAAAGCGGCAATTTATGGATTACGTAAACAAAAAATTTTAGGTTCTATGTCCTAAAACTCATTGATAGTAAATGTAACTTGTTGGTCATTATTAATAAAGCGTTATTGATTCTATAAATAGTTTTGTCTTAACCTAAATCCAATAAACTAACATCCTAAACTATTTGATGAGTCTTGAGTTGTATGTAAAGATATACAAGGATCAATGTTTGAGATACAATTTAAAACGTTTATAGTATAAGGAGAAGGTTGGATACCTTATCTTGGTAACACTATGAATGTAACCCACTTTGTATTTAATATAAATGCAATAATCCAACACATTCATGTAGGTGACATGCAAGTGAGGATATCCTATGCAATGAGTTTGCATAAGACTAGGCTACGAAATAGTGACCACTAAATATAACTCCTTTAACTAGTTAGGTTTCTATTTCATTAGAATAACCTAGGTAACTTAGTCTTAATCCTGAATGTATTATGAACTCCTGTTCGCAAGAGATTATCCTTTGCTCTGTACATGTGAGAGTGGATAGATTGAAGACTCAATAAGCTTATCATTTTAGGGGCAAGACCGAATGGAGAGCTTGAAACATAATCATACAAAATAAAATTCACTCATTTCCGACTTTAGGGTAAATAAAGTGTTCATTTAAATGGTGTCTTCATTACTTGAACAAAGGACCTTGCCCTCCCTATGGCATAGGGTTTCTGTTTATTGGTTGGACCATAAACATGTTGTTCATTAGAGGAGCACTAGTATTTAAGAACTAGAAATAACCTAGAGGTAAAATGGTAATTTGACCTAGTTGGTGTTACAGACACATGTGAAGAACTAACTTATTATTGTTGGTCTATATCCGTGGATACATAAATATACTTACAATGAGAAGATTTAAGTTGTGAGTCTTTAGTTGAGTGTACACACATCTAACGAATATTGATTAATTAATGTAGTTAATGAGTTTAGTCAGTTAATCTCATTTTGTTGTAGCTTATGATCTGAAGATTCATTAGGTCTCCATCCTAACTCGTAAAGGATAATGAGGTTAATATAAATCGATTGTAATTTGAAATATCCAAATTTACTTTGGAAATTAATATAATGTATGTCAATACATTATAATATATAGTTTATATTTTAATTAAACTTTATTATATAAATTTAATTTTGAATATGATTCAAAAACTAATTTATGAGAGAATAAAATATTTGAATGAGTTCAAATATTAATTTAATGTGAATTAGATTCATATGATATGAGAGAAAATTGTATATAAATATGATTCAAATTTGGATTAAATTAAATATTAGATAATTAATTAATTGAATAATTAATTAATAGTTTAGTTTAATTCTATTTAATTAAATTAAATAAATTAAAACTAGATACATTTTTAAAAATAGCAAAATAAATTAAAATATTTACAAGCTATAGCAAAAATTTTGATTCTATCACTGATAGTCTTCTATCACTATATCATATCAATAACTATCAGTGATAGAATTTGCTATAGGTTGTAAATATTTTTGTAAAATCTACTATTTTTAAAAATTTCCCTTAAAACTATAGGTTATATGAAAGATATTTAAATGAAATATTAATTAAATATGATTTAATTAAGGATAATTTACTTATAATTTACATAAATGTAACAAAATCCAAAAATATTTACAACAAGTATAACAAAAGATTAAAGCCCTTGAAGCCACCATTGTTTTTTTTTTCCATAAATTTAATATTTACTCTTTTATTGTTTTTTAATATTGCGGGACCATTCTTCACTTCACTCATTTTTCTTCTTCTTTGTGATTTATTCTTCTCATCTTCATATTATTAATTTCTTCATATTATCACTTCTCCTTATTCTACAAGATCGTTTAGACTGGGTACAAAATCGTTTTTTCACATGTGTGCGATTGATTCGTCGCGAGGTATTTTTGTTATTTCAAGTTGTGTGCTTATGAGATTTTTCCTTTTTCAAAATTTTTCTACACAGTGAATATTTTTGCACTTTCTTCTATTATTGAAAAAAGGCCATTGATTATTTATTTATTTTAATATTAAATTAAATTACATTAATTTAAATTAAATCAATAACTATCTCATGTGGGAGTTATTTAGGGAACGTGAGATGTTTTCCACATATCTCGAGCTCTCCTAAAGAAAAGAAAAGTGAATATTGCTTGTTTCATTTTGTTGGGGAAGTTAATTGTTTGTGCATAATTAATTCTATGCGGCGAGTCATTGGTCATGATCAGTGTACACGAGGTACTCACTATGTACCTCTTTATCGCATAACTACTAAGTCCTTATTGAGTACAAGTTTTACTACTGCTTGTCCAAGTGCAAACAAAATAATAGGTTTACTTAGATTATCTAGGATCGAACACAGGAAATTGATTCAAGATATTAGTTCTAGGAATCACTCATCATCTAGGTGCTATAAAAGAATTAAAGAATAATGAACTCAATAAATGCAAGAATAAGATAAACTACTAAACTAAGCCTTGAGAGTCTATAAAGAGGGAGTAGGATAGCATAATGGTAATACGAACTGACTTGTATCAGAGAAATGATAGAAGGAAGGTTTATGCATTATCATGCGACTAAGTAGTGCGATACCTTGATGCGATATAACTTACTAAATCATGGTCGTTTTCTAGGATCCATATGACTAAGCATGATTAGACGAGATATATCTAGAGGAAATCACTAATAAACCGTATAGGATTTTGCAATTAAGGATAGCAACCTCTCGGTGTACATTGTCTATAATTGTTCTCCTTTTGAGATACAAATGCTGAAAATGATCTCACAAAGGAAGAAGAAACTCTTCTTTGTGCGCGTTAGTTAAGTCCTTACTACTTTCCCTCTCGGATAGTTGGGGACTTACGTTGGCCAGATGATAAAAATAGCTCATCTAACGCGATAAGAATTATAAGCAACACTTCTTATTAAGAACTTATCACATTTCTAAATTACAGTTAACATATTGACCGAAGGAGAATGAAGACATGATGGATTAAAAGGGTGTAAACATGTAATATGTATAAAGACTGTAGGCCTTCGGTTATTGTACAATATGAACAGAATAAATATTACACAAAGAATACAAAAATAGAAGACAGAAGAGTGAGAAAGATTACAAGTTAGGGGGAACAAAAACTGGGTTCTCCACCTATAACGACCCAACTTTTTATACTAAGCTGAGGTCATTACTACTAAAATAAATAAAGACATTTTTTATTAAAAATAAAAAAGATACTAAATTTTAAATGAAAAACTTCAAATACTTATTTATAAATTATAACTAAAGTATGTAGAGATAAAATAGTAAATAAAATGCTAGTTCGGACCCTATTTTACTTTTAAAGAAAATAACATAAATGTAAAATATAGGTTCAATAAATGTAAATAAAATACCAAAAGACAAAATGCTGTAAAGATAATGTGGAAGCAAGATAAACTTTTCTCTATGGCGAGCCACGATCACTTATTGTCATTTACCAGCTTTTCTCTACCTCTACCTTTACCTTTGCCTAAAAAATTAAACATAAAAAGAGTGAGTATAAACATATACTCAGTAAGGGACCCACTACTAGTCCCGCTAGGTGTCTGTTAACTTCCCGTTAAGGTTCCATAAGGAAGTACGCTATAACTATTGTGCTCCCAAACACACGCTATCACATCAACAATTTAAATCTTTCAATCATCGTCAATGGAGAACCATAAGGAAGAATATATCCAAATAGAGGGATAAGGCAAGGAGATCCTATATCCTCATTCATCTTCGTAATTGCAATAGATTATCTAAGCAGTCTTGTAAATCAAATACAAAATAATAAAGCCATAGAAAGAGTGGTTTTTTACAATAATTGCAGTCTCAATCATAGAATGTTTGCTGACGACATTCTGCTCTTCATTGAAGATGAGGAGGACTCTTCAATGAGGAATTTAAAAAATGTGATTTTCCTCTTTGAAGCAGCCTCTGGCCTATTCATTAATTGCTCTAAGTCAATAATCTCTCTAATAAATGTAGCAGATGACAGGCTGAGTGAAATGGTAAGACAATGGAGCATCCCTATTCAGCTCTACTGATTGAATACTTGGGTGTCCTACTCAGAGGAAGACCAAACTCAAAAAACTTATGGGAAAAGAATTTTCAAGACTGTATGCCCTCTCAAAAGCTCAAAGTGCATCTATTAGTGAGTTATGGGATAAAAACATAAGGGATTGGAACTTTGTACCAAGAAGACTACTCAATGACAGAGAACATAGCATGTGGAGCAGGATAAAAAGAGAATTACAGGTTCCTACACCAACCAAAGGGGAGAATAAACTGGAGTAGAAATTAAATGGAAACAAGAAATTCATAGTAGCCATCGTAAAAAATGCTTTGTACACTGAGACATAAAGAATACCACAACCATGTGACAACCAATTTTTTGAACTGTTGTGGAAATCTAGACTGCAAAAAAAGTGTAAGTTTTTTATATAGACCATCAAATATGAATGAACTAATATCGTGGACGTGTTGTAAAAAAGAATGCCGCAATGATCTATCTTAACCCAAACATGTGTTTCCTCTGCAACTCAACAAATGAGGATATGGAACATTTATTTCTAAGGTACCAAGTTTGCAAAGCATTTGTGGGAAAGACTTATCTCCTACACTGTGATCAACTATGATATTGACAAAATTAGAACTCTAATGTTGTCATTAAGCTAAATGAACCAAAATAGCAAAAGGAATGTTATTTCACTAAACACCGGAGTGGCTATCCTTTGGTCTATTTGAAAAAGAAATTAACAATCAAATATTCAGAAATATTGAAAGAAATTTTGAAAATGTTTGGGAATACATCAACAATCTTATTGGGCTTTGGTCAAGCAGAAACAATGGATTCCAAGACTAGAGTCCAACTTCCATATCTCTAAACTTTAAAGCATTGTTAGATTAGTGTATTTCTCAAGGCTACACTCAAGACATCGAAACATCATATGTAACTTTGCTTATATAAATAAAATTGGTGACTAAGCTTCGACTATGGCACTCTAGTTTCATTTAGAAAAGCAAAAAACTAAATCAATTAGTTAGACTAATTAGAGTAGATGGAGAATTACTAAATATAGTAACTATTTGAAATTGGTTTGGTTATTAAAGGCTCCATGCCATTTTGAGATAAATGTTAATGTTAGTGTCATTTTCAAATTCAAAAAAGCTACCCATTTTGAATTTTTTAGCTATTTGAAGAAGTTTTTCTGGCTATAAATAATCTATTCTTCTTCCTCCATGGGAGAGACAACACAAAGAAAAAACTACATAAAAAAACCCTAGAGATTTTTACAACCTTCACATCCTCTCTTCTTCATCCATACCTCTAACCCTCCAAATCCACTACTTCTTTTACTCTTCATCTTTGCTTAAAAAAAAAAAAAAAAAAAAAAGATCTGCAACATCCATTTTGTTTTCTCTTCTAACAAACCCCTAAATCTCATCTTTCTCTAAAAATGTTTCTACTATACCAAAAATCCAACACACAACAAAAGCTCTAACTTTAGTTGGAGGTGTATGGTAACAAAAGCTCTAACTTTAGTTGGAGGTGTATGATAAGGTTTAGGCCCCATTGATCCACACTTCAAACAAGCAAGAGAGTTTTTTCGGATTTCAACATTTTTTTTCTAAATTTTTAGTTATTGTTCTTCTTATTTTCCTACTTTCCTTTATTTTACATATATTTCTTTATTATGTTGAAAGCTTCTCTTTTAATATATAATTAATTTTTTATTACACATATTTGCTTCACATTTTGTTGTTTATCCTTTATTATTATTATTATTATTTCTTTCCTTTATTAATTTATTTTTAAACTGTATTCTTTATATATCTATCTTTATTTCTTATAATTAGCATTTTTATTTAATTATTTTTTTCTCTTCATAGTATTGATTAATGCTTTATTTTCTCATTTTTATATGTTATTTAATATTATATTTTTTTCTCCATATCTATCTATTTTTCTTGATTTTATTTCTCCATTTTTCTCCTCCTATAATTATTCATTTATTATCTTATTTCTACACATTTTCATTTCTCTTACAATAAATTTATTTGTTTATGTACATTGTTTCATATCTTGTTTATCTCTTTTTTACTTATTATTTATTCTTACTTTCTTCTATAATTTGGTTTTCTATTTTATTTGACTTGTAGATCATCGTTATATTTTTATCCTTCTACGTATTCTTATTTACATGTTTGTGTTTGCTTAACAATCCATTTAATATATTTTTGTTAATAGTTGTTTAATTTTTCTTAATATTTTAAATTAATTTTCTTTAAAAAAAACATCAAATGATGGAATCTAGAAAATTAGGGTATTCGATTTTCTAAAATTCATAAGATGAGAAAATCGATTCTTTGGAAGTCCGAGATCGATCACCAATATGTTTTTATTAAAATCTCAATATGATATTTTATGTTTGCTAATTTATTATGATACCTCATTTTGTTTCCTTTAAATTTTTAAACCATTTTAATTAATTTTTTCTAAGTTTTAAAATTTTTCACAACACTCTTTCTTTTTAAAAAATCATTTAGAATTTTTTTCTTTTAAAGTTATAATTTTTTATGTTTTTCAAATGTTCAAAATTTAATCTATGATTTCATAAGGTTTTCAAATCAACCTTTTCTAATAACTTAAATTATTTTTCTTAAACAAAATCTTACAAGAGAATCTATAAAATTTGGAAGTCATGATTTTTTAGAATTATTGAGGTGAGAGATCACATCTTTGGGAGTCCAAGATTTGATCCCAAGAAAAATGGTTTTAATTAATGTTTTAAAGAAGACTATTCCTATAACGGATTTTGAGAAATGGTACTAATTTCTCACTTTCTTGAGGTGAGAAAATTTTCTCCAATATAGTCTAATTGATGGAATGCTCTCAAAATTTATTTAATGAGATCATTTTTTATTAAATATTTGAGTAATGAGGGATAAAATAAGATATTGTTTTAAAAAAAAAAGTTTGAATAATACTTTCAATTCAAGATTTTAAATTTCGTCACCATCTTCTAAATGGGTGTTGTGGGGTGCTAACATCTTTCTTATACACAAATGATTCCTAAACTTAACTCTAGTTTTTGCAGACCATTTTTTAAAATTTTATTTAAAAATTGTTTACTTTATTTCGGTGTTCAATCATACCTTAAAAAAGATTAGTGGTGACTCCTTTTTTATTTTTAAACTAACCCTTTAAGGATGTCAGCCAATCATCGTCGTCTCGTGCATGTGACAACAATATGATTTAATTAATTATTAATTTAATGTTGAAATTTAGATCCTAAAACTCATAGTTTGTAGTTTAAAATTATATTGTCACTTCTACAAAAACAGACTCTCTTGACATTTTTAAACTGTCAAGAATTTTTATTTTTTACGATTTTAAAACCGTCATTGAAGCCAATGTCAAGAAAGTCAAAGTTCTTGATAGTTAATAAAATATAAGGAATATTAAACTTTGACATTTATAAATAACAAGTATACAAATGTTCATGACAGTTAAAAACCGTCAAGAGTATGAGTGTTCATGACATTTAATAACCCTCAAGAAATGTTCTTTTACATGATACGAGAAAACCGTTAAGAATACACTTGTTTATGACATTTTAAAACTGTCAAGAATGTACTTCTTTATGACATTAAAATACCATCAAACATGTTTTGATTTTTTTTAAAAAAAGAATTGTGATTCAATTGTATTTTTGTTCTTGTATTGAGCTCCCATAGTCCTATATAGTGATCCAACAACAGTTTCATAAATATATATGAACGACGATATTCATCAAATATAGTTTCAAAACTCGAACATAAATAACTTATCCCAAATAAAACCTTTCACCATACA
>JBBPDI010000032.1:13986253-13997308 GCA_037974545.1 Cucumis variabilis | reverse complement strand
ATAAAGTTTGTGTGTAAAAATGGGGTATTTATAACTTTTTTCCATTACAATGAATAATGCTAATAAAAATAAGAGACATTCAATAATATATCTAGTCTCTTATAACGTTTTTTTATTGTTATAACATTTTTTTATGATACTTTTTAAATATCATGAAACGTTTCCATAACAGTGAATTGAAGCTATAATATATCAATTTTTTATATTGTTATTAATAGATCTACAAAAATTGCTATTAAAAGTCAATGACTTTTTCCTACGACAACATTCATAAAACGCTAAAAAAATGGTTTATAGCATTTTTTCAATGTTATTAAAATAGCTATCGAATGGTTTTGATAATGCTTTTTCCGAATGCGATAAAAACGCTACAAAAAGTTTTTTATAACATTTTTCCAATGTTATTAAAAACTTCATTGAAAAATTTTTATAGCATTTTTTCAATGTTATTAAAATAGCTATTGAAATATTTTAATAACACCTTTCGAACGCAATAAAAAACGCTATAAAATGTCTTTTATAGCATTTTTCCAATGTTATTGGAAATGCTATTGAAACATTTTGTGAACGACTTTTCCAACGCAATAAGAAATGTTATCCAATATTCAATAGCGTTTTTATTCACATTATAAAAAGGATTTATAGCATCATATATGTGTTATAAATAGAGATATATTATAGCGTTTTGCACAGTGTTGTAAAAACGCTATGGAAAGTCATGGACTTTCAATAACATCGGCTACGACAGCATTTCAAAAATGCTATCGAAAATCAACAATAGCATTTTTGTGATGCTTTCATAACTAATATTTCTTGTAGTGTAACCACATGTATACAATAGGTTTCTTGATATATTTGAGCATGGAGAAAACATTTGAAAACATTGAAATGATTTTTGGCCTTGATAAAAAAAATCATTCAAAAGTGGTGTAACTTAAATATCAGTTCATAAACATTTATACTAAATCATAACTTCAAATAATAACTTGAAAATCATGCTTTATAAATCATTTCACAAGTTATTGCTTGTGTAGCTTGGAACCATGTTTTTAAAAACGTTTAAAACATTTTATTACTCATAGCACTTGAATAGGGCCTTGGTCGTAAGATTCCTCTCAAGCTTCTTGACCTGAAAATTTTCACATTTTATCCTTAATTAATTCCTTCAACATGAAAGTATCCAAAACTTCTCTTAAATTTCCCAAAAATACCATGACAGCAAAAAATAACCCATTAGTGCCCAAGGGCATAGAGGATGGGGCTAGCTTTGTGCGCATGGCCTGGGACCTTATCGCATGCTAACATCGCTGAGGTGAGGCACGTGCCACACGCTAACCTTACAAGAGGGAAGCCGCGTGCATCCTTGCCGCCTACCCAACGTGCCCATCGCATGCCTTGCGTTGCGTTGTGTTTCCCGCACACCCTGCGTGCTAACCCCACATCGCAAGGTCATGCATGCAACTTGAGCATTTTTCTTGCCGCTCAGCTGTGCCATGTCCTTGTCGTGTACGTGAAAACTGATCAAAATAACCTCTATAAATAAAACACACGCCCATCTCACCTACACATGCAAACCTCCTTGTCACTACCCAGAACATTGTTTTTTGTTCAGAACCATGATTCAATTTTGAAAAATTAGAATGTAAATCTATAACTCCTTTAATAAAACTTCCTTTTACAAAATTTCTCTAAACTTTCTTAGCTTTCTTATCTCAAATTTTCGAACAAAAATTCCAAGAAATAAATTATGTAGCCCTTTGTGAATACACCTTGCTAAAATTCATCTAGAAAATGACCTTCTCACTTAATCTTCATCCAAACACCATCCATCTTGAATCCACATTGGACAGCAGCCCTCCCTTACAAACTAGACATATTTTTTGAGCTTTTAAGACTAATTTGGGTGATTTTGGAGTGAGTTGTGGGACATCCCTTGCTCAAGTTGCCTATTTGTAGGAATCCTATCAAGTTGCCAATGGTCTAAGTTACTATCTGTATGTGGAAAATGTTTTTATTTACAGTGATTTCAAGTATATTTTAATCTATGATTTATGAATAGTTTATGTTGATTATGTGAGTGAAAACGAATTTATTTAAGTTGATTTCTAAATATGATTTGTTATTCCAAATGTTTTAAACATGCTTTGATGTATGAATTATCTGAGCTTTCTGGTTTAGCAAATGTTTTCCAAAGCATGAGATTTTAAAAACAAGAATGCTTATGATTTTTAGATAAAGAATGTTTTAGACTATATCGTTGAATATATGTATATAGCAACCCTTCGAGGGATATGGGTTGTGCCAGAGGCTCCTTTCATAAAGGTATTAAATAGATACTTATGGTTATCATCACTGGAACAGATTCATGAGAAGAAGGTTCTTCAGATATGATAGCTGAAGGTTACCTTCCTCGTTATAGCTATAACGGGATGTGACACTACTAATGCCTGGTTTATTCCTCGTAAATAAGAGGAAGGTCGCATGGTATAGCAAAATAAATAATTTATTTGTCCAAAATACTTATTTAAGTTAAATTGTTATATAAGCATGTTTCATAAAAACCAACACTCACTAGGCTATTTTAGCTCACTCTTTTAAAATGTTTTTTCACTTTTCAGATTGAAGCCGTGATTTGAGAACCTGACCGTTGTCTGCAGACTACTGTGCAAAGTTGTTTATAATTTTGTTGTGAAGAGTTAGTTTTAGGTTAATCCTTATCTTGATAACAGTTCTGTGTAATGTAAAGTTAGTTAAAATCCTTAAGGGTGATGTCTGTAAATAAATGACGTTTAACCTAACTTCTTTTGATATAATGTAAAAGTATGTTTCTTATAGTTTCCGCTGTATAAGTATTAGATTACTCAAATAGTTTAGCATGGTAAAAGATCGATATTCAGGGTCCAGAAAAGGAGCAATGTCGGTTGGCTTCGTGCCACATCTTGGGACGAGCAGACAGGTGCCCTGAGGGAGGTGTGACATAAAAATCTTAACCTTTCCAAGTATTTTTACTCCATTTTTCCAATAAATTTTATTTTCTCTTCTTCTTGACTAATCTTCACAAGTTCCAGAGGTTTAAGAAATTTTGAGGTTTCACAATAGGTCACTTGATAGGTTCTTTGGAGCACTTTGTCTCTTATACCTCTTCTGTCGGTAATAAGAAAATTAGGATAGTTGTGATGGAAAGCATAACATGCTTAACAAAAAAACGAATCGAATTTTACTCTAAATAGCATATGAACTATTTAAAGACTAACATCTTAAGAAGCTCTAATTAAAACAAAATTAGAGTTAGTGAAAAACTTGCATTCGAAGCCTTTTGATCCTCATAATATCCTCATGAACTCGATGTTGGGGGCACTACTAGAATTAACTTGCTATTTTTCAGACTTACAACTGGGTTATGGGACCCGTAGGGTGGAGGAATTTGAGCGAGATGGATTTTAGAGGAAGAAACCAACTTTTGGTGAAGAGATATGTGAGAAAAAATTTAGGAAAAAAGAATAATTTCTAAAATTTTCAAAAGTCTTTCAAAAGAAATTTCAAAACTTATTTTATAAAAACATTACATGCAAAATGCATGAAAAAGTTTCACCTTTGATCAACACCTCATCCTCCACTCAATCTTAATGGGCTATGTGTTTACATGTTATGTAACCACTTGTCCTACTATGTGTTAGTGGGATTATCCAACAAAATGTTGAATTTTCCCACTAACTTCAGTCCAAGGACAATATGGTCATTTGACCATTCAAGTCAAAAGTCAATATTTTAACTTTTTATCATTTTGTCTATCTTGACTAATTTCAACGTCTGAGTATGAATCCACATTCATTTTTCTAAAATTCAAATCAAATTTGAATATAAAGTCGGTCACAGTTTGATTTTTCAAAGTCAAAAGTCAACATTTGACTTTTTAGAACTTTGACCATTTCCATTAATTATGAGCTTCCAAATATAAATTTGTATTCATATTTTTAATATTTAAATTACATTGAAACATAAAGCTCTCAGATTTATAACTGATAGATCTATCGCATATGTTTGTCAATTTCTCTCTCTTTACCTAATTTAAATAATTTGAATTATTCCAACATATTGTTCTAAGTTAATTCCATATGAGCTAGCAGGGAAACCTAATGATTCTATAGATCATGAGCTCCAACTATCTAAGATTAACTGGCTAAACTAAACCAAGCTAATCGACATTCGTTAACTAATCGATCATTCCACTAAAGTCTCGTACTTGCATTCCCTCACTATAGATATATTTGTGTCCATCTAATATAACTATGATAGGTAAGTTAATCCTTCACAGGTTGTTCATAACCTTGACTAGATCAAAATATCATTTTACCCCCAAGACTACATCTTCTTCCTTAAGTCTCATTGATCCACTATTGAATAATTGGTTTGAGGTCCAACCTATAAACCGAATCCCTCTCGGGCCAATGAGAGGGTGAAACCCCTTATTCAAGACTTGAATTCATTCTTTAAGGAAATAACCTATCTACTAACCCTAAAGCGGGTAGGAGTGAATTTCGTCTTTCATCCTATGTCTCTAGCCATCCATCTGGTCTTACCCCCTAAAATGGGAGGCTTATTAGGCCAGTGCTATGTTGAGTGTCCTCACCTATGTAGATCTAAGGATAATTTTATTTGAATATAAAGTCATAGTTAGCTCAAGATTAAGACTAAATAACCTAGGTCATCAATAATCGAAATAGTCAGCTTTATATAGTCAATGATGTTATAACTTAAAAGTGACTATTTCATGGTTCCAATCTTATGTAAACTCTTTACGTAGGATGCACCCACTTCCATATCTCTAGATGAACGATTTAGGATTACATCGTCTGTACTAACTACAAAGTGGGTCTCATCTATAGGGTACCCAAAATAAGGCGTCCAACCTTATTCATTCACTATAGACCGTTTGGGCAATATACTCGACCTTAATCCACTTTTATGTCTCTACATAAAGTTCTAGTCTACACTAGATAGCCTCGAGACCTTAGTTTATTGTATTCAAATTTATAGTATTCTATTTTCACTAATAAGTCCTTAGTAACCACTTTATTAAATAACATATAATTTTAACTACAAACTATGAGTTTTTGGACATAAATTCCAATAAGCCAATGGCTCTTTGCCACGATTGTTGGCAAAAGACAAATAGTTCTCTTTGACGGTCTGTCTCTCCAGAATGTTTTGCATGTGCCTAAACTTTCTTACAATCTATTATCTATTAGTAAGATCACCCGTGAGTAGCACTGTAAAGCTACTTTCTTACTTAAATCTATTGGTTTTCAGTTCTTGAGCTAGGGGAGAACGATTGGCACTGCCTAGCATAGTAGAGGACTTTACATCCTTGATGATGATACCTCTGGTAGTAGTATCTGTAGGACTAGCTTACTGTCTTCCTATTTTAGCACTTCTGAAGATGACTTTATGTTGTGGCATTTTCGGTTGGGTCACCCAAACTTTACTTATATGAAATATTTGTTTCTCCATCTATTTTCTAAAATTGATCTCTCCTTCTTATCTTGTGGTGTGTGTATTCAGACAAAATAACTTCAAGTTTTATTTCTCTCACAACCATATAAACCCACATAACATTTACTCGTATCCATACTGATGTTTGGGGTTATTCCAAGGTTACCACCTCATATGGGAAACAATGGTTTGTAACTTTCATTGACGATCATACCTGTCTTACCTGGGTCTACCTTATCGACGTTATATCTGAGGTTTCATCTATTTTCCAAAACTTCTATCACACCATTAAAACACTATTCCATACAAAAATTGTCATTTTTTCGAAGTGATAATGGTCGAAAATTTCAAAACCACCATAGCCTTAGTGAATTCCTAAGCCTCCAAGGAGATTCTTCACCAAAGCTCTTATGCCTACACTCCTCAACTAAATGGGGTCGTCGAGGGAAAAACTATCATCTTCTGAAAGTAGTCTATTCCTTTTTGCTGTCTACTCCCTTCCTTCATACCCGTGGGGAGATGCTATTTTTACAGTAGCTTATTTAATCAATAGAATGTCTTCTCATATCCTGACCTTTAGACTCCCTTAGATTGTCTTAATGGGTTTGGCCCTTAGGATATTTGTGAAAAGGTTATGGAAAGAATTACCCTAATTCCTAAATCTTTTTCTCTTTTATTCCTTGGTGTATTCTATTTATTCTTTTTTTTTTTTGTACCTATTGTATTGATTCGTTGTAAAATAATAAAACAACAATATTATGGTTTTTCTCCCGGTGCTTGGATTTCTGTGTAAACCTTAGTTTTGTATTTATTGCTTTCAATAAGATGAATAAATTGCAAAGAAGAAAAAGAAAGAACATTGATGAATCGTCCGTAACATTCAAGGGTAAATTTAGAATTTATGAAAATACAATGGTGTCTTTCATGGGCTTTTATTTTTTGTTACCTAAATATTTGTAAGTTTTATTTTATTTATGTAAATTATCAAATTAAAGACTTAGAAAATTTAAAATCAAATTAAAATAATTTAGATGAATGAAATAATTAGCCAAAAAAAATTGCACAAATTAAAAAAGTGGAGAGAAATAAATGACATCGGTAATTTTTATGGTTGTTCAAAATCCAAAACCCACTCTCACCCGGATTTCTAATTAATTATTTTAGTGCACGAATTCTCTTATGAGTAAAAACCAAACCCCTCCAATAAAAATCCTTTTTATGATTTCATGACTAAACCACTATACTCAAATCATTTCTTTTTTTTCAAAATTAAACTACAATTCTCAAGTCTGCACCCATCCCCTCTAATACAAAAAGTCCATAATAAAAAACTATGCCAAAAAATAACAAACAAACACATATGTAGAAATTAGTTTTTTCCTTCTTTTATTTATAATATATCATGTTTATTTCCTTATAGAAAAATATTTAGTAACAAACTCTTTTTTTTTATTTTTTTTTAAGGAACTCACAATCATGACAAAATATAAAATGAAAATTAAGTTTATGATCTAAGATTCTAAAATTTGCATAAATGCAAAATTAACAAGTTCAATCCAATTGAAAACTGATGGATAACTAAAATGTCCTTATAGTTAAAAACGTAAAACTACATTTGATTATCGTCTGATTGTTATTAGATTATCATATGATTATCATCGATTATTAGTGATGTTTTGTCATTTACTGTTGTTGGATTACTATCTGATTGTTATTTGATGTTCATTGTTAATAATAAGGACTTACCATTTGATTGTTATTAATTTAATATTAATTGTTAGTTAATTGCAAATGATACCAATTTTTATTTTATGACCTTAATTTTTTTTTGTAATTACTTATTAATTTCTGATAATAATCACATTACCTTTCAACTTTTGTCTATTACAATTATATTTCATATGGTTACCTTCCATTTTTTTTTTGTCAATTGGTAACCAATTTTTTTTTTTTTTTGCATTATAATTGTTTGCCTTGCATTTTCTTTAAAGTCATTTTTTATAATCTACACAACATTGTTGATCATCCCATTGTCATTTATAGGAAGCTTGACCACAAAAAGAAAATATTGACATAGTTATTTAATTAATTACCTTAGGATTGTCAGCTGATTATCTTCTCTTTCTTTTCTTTTTTAAATTTTAATTAGCTTTATAAGATAGTTATTTGATTATTTTTTGATTGATACCTTTTACTTTTTACTTTTTTTCAATTTTATTTAGCCTTATGGATAAGCATTGAATTTGATTACCTTTTGGTTTTCATCTAAGTGCTTTCTACTCTTTTTTTTCTTTCCATTTTAGTTAGGTCTTAATGTCTCTTGAAGTAGTCATTTGATTACCTTTTACTATATTTTTTCAATTTTAGTTAGAATTACGAGAAAGCGATCATTTAATTACAACTTTCCTCTGATTACTTTTTTCTATATTTTTTTAATTTTAGTTAGTATTATAAGAAAGTCATTTGATTACCTTCTAATTATCATCTGATTACCTTTTATTTATTTTTTAATTTTAATTACACAATCATTTGATTACCTTCTGATTACTTTTTTTTTTCATATTAATTTTTATATTGTTTGATTGTCTTTTGCTCTTCATCTGGTTAACTTTTATTCTTTGGCATGTCTAACTTCTATTTGATATTGACTGTGTTATCCAATTGCTATTGTATATTTATTTGTAATGAATTCTACATCTTAAACCATATATATCTTCCATGTAACTCAATAAATAGGTCCAACTATTCTACCAAAATGTAATCAATCTGACATCTTATTACCATGTGGTCATTTCTATATGGTTGAGTTTTTAAAAATTAAAGGCACTTAATTAAGAGGCATTTTTAAAAATAGAAAAATAAATTAAAATATTTACAAGCTATAGCAAAATTTTTGAATTTTATCAATGATAGCTAGTGGTATCCTAGGAATATCCTTCTATTATTGGCTATCAATTCCACTGATAGAAGTCAATGACTATCAAATGTTTGTTATCGATAGAATCTGAAATTTGCTATAGTTTGTAAATATTTTGTCAAATTTGCTATTTTTTACAATTCTCCTTTAATGAAATTAAAACCAATAACATTTTTGTAAATAAGTTTATTTTCATAATTAGGGATTCTTGGTGATTCACATAAAATCAATTGTTTTGTGCACAATGCAACTCCACCACACAAAATTTATTAAGTTTAGTTTAAAAATTAAAAAGAAAAAAAGAAAAAAAAACTCATCTCTTATTATGCAAATTGCAACCCCACCCCACATCTCCTTCATGTCGTCGACTAATATATTTTACCTTACAAAAAAATTGTTATTAACTTGTTACCTCAATTCTTCATCATCGCTTTATATGTAGTCAGCCATGTTTGGTTGTCAATCTCGCTCTTCATTTTTGACTCTTTATTTCTATTTAGAAATGTAATTTGAGATTTTCAAAATTAAAATAAAAACGGAAAAGGTTATTGAATTGTGTTGAACTTTATAAAAAGTGTACCTAAAATTAGCGGTGTTCAAAAAGTTGGATAATCCGACCAACCCGGACTATCCAACCCAAACCATAAGGGTTGGGTTGGGTTAAATTAAGTTTTGGGTTGGGTTGAGTTAGAGAATTGAAAAAAAAAAGGTCGAGTTAACAGGTTTGGGTATTAAGGGCCAGGTTGACCAAACCCGACCTGGTTTAAGAATATTATAAATTTATATATATATATATAAAGAAAGAAAGAAAACCCTAGGTCCCTAACCTTCTTTTATTTCATTTTCATTTGCATCTGTCACCTCCTACCCTTTTGCGATTTCACACTTACAAGTCAGAAAATCTTCCCCTCCCTCCTTTTTTTTTGGGGCAGAAAAATGCACAGCCCCCCACCCAGTTTCTTTTCTCCTCTCGTGAACACAACACCACTCCGATCTTCTAGTGTGGCAGCAACCAAACTCCAACCCACTCCTCCGATCTTCTTTTCTTCTCGCGCGGCGGAACAAATACCCACTTCGATCTTCTTTTCTTCTCACGCGGCGGAACACAGAGGCCACACCTCGATTTTCTTTTCTTCTCGCGCGGCAGAACATCAACTCGCCGGTAAACACTAGTGAGGATCCCCTTCATTTGGTTTGCGATTTCAACGTATGCAGCACCTCTATGTTTCGCGATTTCAACATACGCAACACCTCTATGTGAGAAGAAAAACCAACCAGCCAACCCAACCCGGCACAACCTGAATTTTTTGGGTTGGGTTGACCCTTTAATATTGAAACAATAGAGTTCAAATTTTGCCAACCCGATCACTTTGGGTTGATCCATATTTTTACTATAACCCGACCCAATCCGGCTTATGTACACTCCTACCAAAAATTTTAAAATATAGAAAAGGTTTTCAACTGGTTTTTCCAAAAGCACAACTACTATTTTCTAAAAATAACGAAGAATATAAAAATAAAAAAAAGTTAATTTACAATAAAACTTAAAAATATTTATAGACCGTGTAACAAAAAATTAAAGCCCATAAAGGTATCATTGTTTTTTTATAAATTTCAGATTTGACATTTGTTGTTTTTTAATTTTGTGGAACCATTTTGTTCACTCTACTTTTTCTTTTTCTTTACAATTTATTCTTCTCATTTTCTTATTATTACTTCTTCATATTCTCACTTCTTCTTGTTTATCATTTCTTTATTTACTCTTCCATAATTTCTTTCTACTTTTTCATCTCTCATCTTCTTTCTTTCTTCTTGGTACAAGATCTAAACGATATCAATATTTAAACGATCAATTGTCTATTTCAGATAGACAGAGATATTCGATTATCATCACTAATATATCAGTTGTCTATTCCAGATCGTTTAGACTATGTAGAAGAGTACAAGATCGTTTAAACGGAGTATAAAATTGTTTTTAATTGACGTGTGTGACCGAAGACATTTTCTTTTCTTCAAAATTGTTGTATATGGGGGTAATATTTTTGCGCTTTGTTCTATTTTAAAAAAAGGAGAAAAAAAATGTACATGTAAATGTTTTGTCTTTTGTTTTTTTTAGTACGAAGGAATTGCCAATGAGCAAGTAAATAGAATCATTTACATTGTATCCAATTCAAAATTATTATTTTCCAAAAAATGCAAAATCATTATCTTTGACGTATAAATACAATATAGGGTACTAACATACCATACAAGGTAGTTTACAATTCTGTGTATTTCTTATATGGAAATATGGTAATTAAAAAAAATAGGTCACAATAAAAAAGAACAGTCTCATATTCTCATATTCTCATATCTATCTTTTTGAGATTTTTCAAGGGTAAATTTTTAACTGCTCAATGAAATCACGGCCGTTTCTTCGATCTTAACAAAATGCATATACATGACATATATAAACTTTAAACCCTTTTAATGAACACATTGTATTATATTATATTATATTATATATATATAGATATATATATTCACTCTTTAGTGTATATTCTCATACCATTACAAATAATTTATTTGTTTTTTTAATAGTTGAAAGTTTTACCAATATGCACAATGATTTAACTTTTCAAACAAAAGCAAAAACAAAATCCCAT
>JBBPDI010000032.1:13961881-13982273 GCA_037974545.1 Cucumis variabilis | reverse complement strand
TGATCTTGAACATTGATCTTTGTATGTCTCTACATACTGTTCAAGACTCATTAAACAACTTAGGATGTTAGTTTATTAGTTTATTGGATTTGAGTTATTAAGACAAAACTAATAAAATAACCAATAACAATTGATGATAATAACACTTTTTTAATAACGGTTAATGGATTATATTTACAATCTATGAGTTTCAGTACATAAATTCCAACAAAAGTGATGAACATGTTCATGTTTGGAACAACTTCCAAATCATGCAGGAACTTTCGAAGCCAAACGGCTTCTTTTGCTGCTTCACAAGCAGCGACTTACTCAGCGTCCATAGTAGAGTCTGCAACACATCCTTGCTTGATGCTACACCATACCACAACTCCCCCGTTTAGGGTGAACACTAATTCCAGCGTGAATTTCTTAGAATCCTTATCGATTTGGAAATCAGTGTTAGTGTATACTGTAAGAATAAAATCTTTAGCTCTATACACAAGCATGTAGTCTCTCGTTCTTCTAAGATACTTGAGAATAATATTAACCGCCATACAGTGGTTGAACCCTAGGTTGGACTGATACCTACTGACTATTCCCATTACATAACAAATGTTTGGCCTAGTGTAGAGCATAACATACATTAAGCTGCCTACAACTGAGGCATAGGGAATACGTCTCATATCCATAACTTCTTGAGGTGCCTTAGGGCACTATTCCTTAGACAAGTAAACCTTGTGCCTGAAAGGTAGTAAACCATTCTTAGAGTTCTACATCGAATAGCAAAACAACATTTTGTCGATATAGGTTGTCTGAGACAGAGCTAGCGTTTTGTTGTTACCATCCTTTATGATTTGGATCCCTAGAATATATTGTGCCTCTTCCAAATATTTCATTTGAAATTAGGCTGCTAGCCAAGTTTTAATGTTAGTTAGGTATCCTACATCATTTCCAATGAGAAGTATGTTGTCCACATAAAGTACTAAGAAAGCTACTTTACCTTTGTTGATTTTCTTTTATACGCAAGGTTCATTAACGTTTTGGTCAAAACCGTAATATTTAATCACAGTATCCAATCTAATGTTCCAGGATATAGATACTTGTTTCAACTTATAAATGGATCGGCTCAGCTTCCAAACTTTTTGCTCATGACCTTGGATTATGTACCCCTCAGGCTGAGACATAAAGATACTCTTTTCAAGATTTTCATTCAGAAAAGAAGTCTTGACATCCATTTGCCATAATTCATAGTCATAAAAAGTGGCTATAGACAAGAGAATCCTTATAGACTTTAACATAGTAATAGGGGAAAACGTTACCCGACTAATCTAGGGTCGAATATTGAGAATTGTTTTTAGATGTTAGTTCTAGGGTCCACTCTTCTTTTATATGAGTTAAAATAATTAAATAATAACAAATGTAAGAATTAGCTAACTATACAATGAGAGTTTGTAAGGTGAAGGAAAAAAAGACATAATACCGCAGCGAACTTGTATGAGGGAAGAAAAGGCAGGAATGCCAACATGATATCGTATAAATAAGCAAAGAGATAACCTTGATGCGATTTAACTTTCTAAGACACACTTGTAATTAAGACATGTTTCTCTTGAATACATATATGCCACACATGACTACTTTTCAGAGATCTATGTGACCAAATATGGCTAGACGAGTTATATCTAGAAGAAACCACTTAAGAATCTTATATAGTATTTCATGATTAAGGACCGTTACCTATCAAAAACTAATGTCCACACTTGTCCTCCTTTTTGCATCCAAATGTTAGAAATACTTTCGTAAAGAGGCAAAGATCCTCTCCACGCATGCTAACTAAGTTCTAGCTACTTACCCTTTCGGGCAGTTAGCAACTTATGCTGGCCAAGCGATCACTAAAGCATAATGAACACATTAAGAATTATAAGCGATTCTTCTTATCATTAACTACCACCTACTCAAGCTATTGATAACACACAGACTTACAGAAGAGGAGAGATGACAAATTGAATGGCTAAGTTTATCTGAAAATACTTAGAGAATGTGGCTTATGAACTTATGAACAATATGTACAACATAAGGTATAAAATATGAATGAAAAAAAATGGAAAGAAGAGAAAGTGAATGTTATTATAAGTTAGGTAATCAAAAGATATTCTTTTTCTTCATCATGGTTACATACTCTCCAGGTAGCTCTCTCTCTCTCTCTCTCTCTAATGTTTCTTTGGTCTATTCAGACTTTCTTGGCTTATTCGGGCCCTCTCTCTCTTAATGGGGATGAAGTGCTTGTATAGACAACCATTCAATGGAAAACTTCCATTCTTCTAAGTGTGTCAGTGCTGTCATTTGCCCCTGAGAAGTCACATTATTCCAACTACCATTCTTGTCTTCTTGTGAGCTTTCTTCGCTTGAGATTTTGGTTCCTAGCCTGAGGTTGTTGATCGCCAAGCAAGATTCATCGCATAGCCCTTGCGCGAGATGTCATGTTTGATCTTCTCCTTTCTTCTTTCCCACTTGTCATACGTTTAAACATGATACACACATAAAATAGGAATGACATTGATGTAAGCTATATTTCTAAGTATTTATGCGTTTACAACATAAGTCATACATTCAGATCATTTCTTTATGTGTTTTAACCTCATTATTCCAATAAAAGGGCTATAATAATGACCATTTTTTGCATGTTATTAACCACTTCCTCCCTTCCCTTCGAATTTTATCTTTAGAATCAACAATCTTTTGATTTTAGAAGGATCATCTAACTCCTTATTGCCTTTAGGACTTTCTTTCTCAGATCTGGGCCTTATAAAAACTTGTTGTGAGACCATTTCTAATTCGGCTAAGTATTAAGAAGTTAACATTTGAATAAATCTGCAAAAATGATTAAGCGGTATCTTTTATGGTTAAGTATACATTTTTGCAATTAAATGGGTAGTTCGCGAAAAAAGTTATGCAATAAGAAGAGAAAAAGTCTTTACGTAAGTTAAGAGTGAAAGTTTTGACAGTGTTAGACTAGGAGTTTTAGGTGGTCTTTGTGAGAAGAACCTAGTTTTTCACGGAGAAGAAGTCTGCAAGGAAGCCTTGGAGTTTAAGTTTGCGATAAGAGTTCTATGTGCGTAAAAGTTGGTTGGTTCACATGGAAGGTTTCTTATAATAAAAATATAACCATGCGATAAGGTTATTCAATAGAAATATTAAGTGGTTGAAATTATTTGCGGTTTGGGTTAGGTGGGAAGCAAGGTCTAGCGAAGAAAATGTCAAATCTAATTTGATTGGGTTAACGCATAAGATTAAGGATTTAAGCATGGCTAGGTTGAACAATAAATTTATATGTGTAAAGTTTTAAGCAGGAGCTGGCAAGCTGAGAAGAGTTTATTCATGTCTAAGTTAGTTTAATGGCTTTATAAATAAGAGGATTTGGATAACTAAGGAGGGGATGATGAGAGTTTTGTTGAAATGTTAAAGTGTTGCTAGTTTAGCCACGCGAGAAGTTGCTTGCCAGAAGAAGAAGTCACCAGAAGAAGGAGAATGACTTCTTTAGTAAAGTTTGGTGAGTGCTTTTCTATCAAATGAATTTATGTTAAAATTTTTATTATGATTTTTCTTTACCGATTTGAAAGAAGAAATCAAATGAGAATGTTCTAAAAAGATTTCTATGAAAAGTTGTGTTTTCAAGCATGATTTACAATATTAAAACTCAATTTGATGATTATGATTTCAATACTATAAAATGGTTTTTAAACCATTAGTTATTTCTTTGAGATGATGCTAACTTTTATGTGCAAATAAAGAGTCAAGGCCACCATGGGGTGTATGGACTACATGGTGATAAGAAGCTGGCTTATGTGTTAAAAGGAGTGAATCTGTATGTTCTCGGATGTTGTTGATACAGTAGTCTAAACACAAGGTAATGAGACCAAGTGTAGAGAACGATTCTATATCTTTTACAAAATGAAATGATTTGTTAAGCATAAAAAAAGGTTTATGCGAAATGAAGCTATTTATCGGTATGTTTAAATGATTTGATATTATTTTTGTGAAATGATTATGAGAAAGTATTATGAAACATTTTCACAAAACCTCACTCAATCTTTTAGACTTACGTTTTAAAACTTTATCTTCCAGGATTTGGCATTTATACCATTAGAAGAAGGTTGAAGGATTTGCAGTGAGGTGATTCAAGGTGTTTTGAAAATGGTTAAGCATTGGTTATTTGGTCAAAGTATTGTAATAATGTATGAAACGCCTATTATTAATAAATTATACTTTTTGGTTTGTATTTATTTTGCTTGGCATTACATTGACCATCATTGCATTTTGAGTGTTGTTAATAGTTTAAAAGGAGTTGAGAATAAGATTTGGGATAAGAAAATTTCAAGGTTGTAACTAACTCGCATCCTATTCCCACTACTTCAGCGTTTTGGTCGCAATTCAATTTGGGGTCTGACACTTGTATACAATTGACAGACCTTTAGAAGTGTTTGCACCTTTTAACGCATGAGCTTAACCTAAAAGCCTAGTGAAGTCGCATATTTAGAGCATTAATGCCATATCCACAATAGTATGAACATGAATGCATACACCCAAACAAGCATGACCCACTTTGTATTTGGTACAAATGATGTGATCATGCATCTTCATATAGAGACATAGAAGTGAGGACACTCTATTCAATGAGATTGTCTAAGATCGAACCTAAAATAAGTCAATTTTACTTTATAACACTGTTCACTCTTTAAAACTCACTATTTTAAATATGATGACCTAAGTAACTTGATTTTAATCTTGAGCTCACTATAAACTCTTATTTATTTAGAATGCTTCTTAGATATGCATAGGTAAGAGCAACTCAATAGCACTGCCTCAACAAGCCTCATATTTTAGGCGTAAGACCAAGTAGTTAGCTGGATACATAGGGTGCTGCTTGTTGTGAAGTCAATCCCATTCAATATTGCCTTGGGGTGTACATAAGCTAAATTGGTGAAAAATTATAGATCAACCCAAAGTATCTAGATTGGAAAACAATGAACCCTACGGGTTTACTGTGCAATAATCAACCTAACCCAATCCAACCTAAAAAATCTAGGTTGGGTTGGGGTGGGGTGGCGAGTTGGTCTTGTTTTTTTCATCTTCATTATTGCTCTACTATAATGAAAAAATAATGGTTTTTCTTGGCATTCTTCTATTTAAACGTTTAATGGATTATAACTATTTCTTTTTTTTTTGTCAATAATCTTTGATTTCTCCCTTTCCAGTTGCATACATCTATATTGAAAGTAAAAAAAATTGCTATAAGAGCCAATATGCAACATATTCAGATTGGATTTTTTGGTGAAGACCAAACTAGTACCATTTTCATATATATGTTCTTTAATCCTCCATTACTATTTATTTAAAGCTTAAATACTTTTCAATTTCTTCCAAACAAACTCTAAAGTACATCTAATGCCTCATTAAAACTAAACCCAAAAAAAGCATGAGTTGACTTTTATGAAAACCAAAGAAGAATATTCAAGATCAAACCTTAGATATGTTCAGAGAGAGGTGAATGATCGAGAGACTGCGAGGCAAAGGCAAAGAATGAAAGGAAGGTGAACGACAGGGAGACTGGCTGAAGGAGAGGCTGCGAGCTGCAGAGAGGAGGTGAACGACAAAGAGAGAAGAAAACAACGGAGAGGGGAGGCGAATGGCGAAGAGCTTTTGAAGGAGACTGTTGCGTGCATTTGCAACGAAAAGGTTGAAGGAGAGGCATGCGCAAAGTGGACTTTTCATTTAGCTAGTTTAGGGTTTAGGTTTTATAAATATATATATAATGAAAAATTGGGTCAGGTTGGGTAAGCTGGGTTATCGGTTTTTTTAAAACCCTTAATAGTGCCAACAACTTTACTTGGTTGGTTAACTCCACAGACTTAGGGAAGTAAAATGCAATGTCGTGCATGCGTATCTACTTCTAAGCAACAAAGATTTAGAGATTTGGGAAATAGTGCGATTGCTTATGTTGATGTTTCATTCTACATGATTCGTCATTGATCAAGATCATTGCATGCCAAATGCTCGATAAAGATCTCTTTATCATGTACTTCTGTAAGTCCTTGTTGTGTACAAGTTTTCCTATTGCTTGCCCAAGTGTAAGTGAAACAATAAGTTTTCCTGGATGATCTAGGGTCAAACACAAAGAATTGATATCAAAGCTTTTTCTAGAGTCTACTTGTCAATCAAGTAGTATAAAAGAATTCTATGTAGTATAACAAAGTATAAACTTGAATTATATCTACTTATGTACACTAGAGAATTCTATAAAGATAATTTAATGAAGGTGATTGTGAAACTAGGGTGCAAGCATGAACTAACTTTTAGTAAGGAAGAGGGTGAAAGAATGACTAATGCTAGTAGGCGATTAAGCCATATGAAAGCCTTGATGCAATATAACTTGCTTAACTAGGCTTATGGTTAAGATGAGTACCTCTCAGTGTCTTTAAACGCCACACTTGCTCACCTTTCGAGATCTAAGTGACTAAGCCTAGCTAAACCAAGTATATCTAAAAGTTTCACTTATAGAGCTTCACGTTTAAGGGTGGCAACCTCTCGGCACCTTACAACCACACTTGTCCTCCTTCCGCCGGGACACAAATGATGGAAGTTATCTCGCCAAGGTGGAGTTTGTCTTCAAACTCCTCCTTGCACACATTAACCATATCCTTACTATTTTCTCTCTTGGGTATGATTGGTCATATACACTGACCAAGTGATGAAAATAGCTTAACTAACTAATAGCATGTATAAATACTCGTTATTATAGCTCCTTTTATTAGAATAATGAGGTCAAAACACACAAGAAGATAACCAGAATGTGTATCTTGTGTTGTAAATGCATAAGTATTTGGAAATATACTTCACATAAGTATTATGCCTGTTTTACTCGATTCTAATGTCTAAACGCTGGATAATATATAAAAGAAAGGAACTAGTGAACCGCAGAAAACATCTTGTGAAAGAACTACAACTAGGAACTCATCTGAAGATTAACGTCTCCAGATGAGGAACAAAGTTATCACACAGAGAAGGATCACTAGAAGACAAGAACAATAGTTAGAGATGATGTGACGTGCAGCAAACACTTTTTGGGCGGACGACGCTGACAAGTTCACAAGATAAAAGTTTTCCTCCCAAATGTGTCCTATATAAAGCCATCTCCATCAACCTAAATGAGTGTGTCTGAATGGGCCTTTCCACCATCTGTAAATGTTTTCCTCTTCTTCTCTGATCAGTTGTAAAAGCAAAAGCTTGATTTTTGGGAAGGGAAGAATCCATACTTCTATTTCGTCCTAACTTGTAATATTTTTTCACCCCCTTCTCTTCCCACTTTTGCATTTCTTTGCAATATAAGTTGTTCATATTGTACAATGGCCTAAGACTTACATTCTTTACATATATTACATGTTTATATCTTTTTAATCCACCATTTCTTTACTTTTCATTTGTCAAAGTGTTATTAGTGGTTTAAGTCAATGATAGTTTTGATAAGAAGTACAACTTATAATCCTTATCACATTAGTTGAGCTATATTCATCTCTTGGCCAATGTCAATCACCAACTACCCAAGAGGGCAAGTAGCAAGGATAATGCTAATGCATTCAAGGAGGAGTTTGGCAACAAACTTCACCTTAGCAAGATAATTTCTAACATTTTGTATCCCAAAGGTGAACAAGTGTGGACATTAGGCGCCAAGAGGTTTCTATTCTTAATCGTAAAGTTCTATAAGTTTAGAAGTGAATACTCCTAGATCTATCTTGCCTAATCAGACTTAGTCATTTAGATCATGAAACGACACTATATGTGGTGTTTAATGACTCTAAGCGGAGCATGCCTTACTCATAAGCTAATTGAGTGCGTTAAATCGCGTCAAAACTATCACATTGCTTAGTCGCCTAATGGCACGTAGACCTTCCTTTACTCTTTATCGCATACAAGTTAGTTCGCACACAATTCCATGTCGCATTCATTTACCCCATTACAGATTCTCTAGGCATATATAAGTTTTTTTAATGTCCAACTAATGAGTAATTTGCTAGAACTAATGTCTATCAATAATTCCTAGTGTTTGACCCTGGATCATCCAGGTAAACCTACTGTTTCGATTGCACTTGGGCAAACAATAGGAAAATTTATACTCAATGAGGATTTAAGTATTATGTAATGAAGTATATAGTGAGCATTTCGCATGTTATGATCATGACCCATGACTTATCGCTTCGAATTAAAGCATGCTATACAGAGAGTTATGGTGAGCGCATTACACGCGATGACCTGACTTTGTGACGTATCGCAGTTGAATCAAACATAAGCCAAAACCAATTAATGTCTTAAAACTCTCTTATGTATACTTATGTATACATAAGTATACATAAGTACTTCAACTTCCACTCTCTTACACTCTCTTATACTTATGTACTCTCTTACACTCTCTTCTTTATATGGTCCTTCAACTTCCTGATGTTGGAATTTATGTCTTAAAACTCGTAGTTTGTAATTTTAAAACATATTCTATTCAATAAAGTGGTTATTAAGGACTTGTCACTGAAAATAACTACTATAATCTTGAATCCAATAAACTATGGTCCTGAGGTTATCTTATGTATACTTAAACTTTATGCATAGACATAAACATGGATCAAATTCGAGTATTGATAATGTGCAGATATGACTAATATTATAACCCTTTTTATTAGAATAATGGTGTAAAGCGCATAAGGAGATGATTAAAATGCATGACTTATGTTGTAAACACATAAATATTTAGAAATATGGCTTACATAAATCTCATTCTTGTTTTACATTATTATCATGTCTAAACGCAGGACAAGTGAAAAAAGAGGAAAGGAGCATCTCAGACATAATATCTCGCGCAAAGGTAATGTGATGGATCCCACTTGGCGATTAACAACTCCAAACGATGAACCTAAAACATCACGTGAGGAAAGCTCACAAGAAGACAAGAATGATTGTTGGAATGATGTGACTTTACAAAGGCAGATGACAGCGCTGACACACTTAGAAGAATAGAATTTTTCACATAAAAACAGCCTATACAAGCATTTCATCCTTACAGAGAAGAGGAGGGCTCGAATAGGCCGAGAGTCCTAAATAAGCCTAAGAAAGTCTGTCTAGAGAGAGAGAGAGAGAGAGAGAGATTGAGAAAGCTACCTGGAGAATATGCAACCGAAGTGAAGAAAAGATTAGTATTTGTTGATTATCTAACTTGTAATGACAATCCACTTTCTCTTCTTCTCATTTTTGTTGTTTTTATTTACATTGTATATCTTATATTGTACATATTGTATATAAACTTATACTTACATTCTTTGTTAATTATACTTACATTCTGTAATAGCAATCCACTTTCTCTTCAATCCAGTTTCTCTTCATCTTCTGTAAATTAAAGTGTTATCCATTGTTAGGGTAGGTAATAGTTCCTGATAAGAAGATTTGCTTACGAATCTTAACGTGTTAATTATGCTTTTGTGAAAGTTTGGCCAACATAAGTTGCTAACTACCTGAGAGGGAAAAGTAGCTAGAACTTGATTAACACACATGAAGAGGAACTTTATCTCTCTGCGTGAGTATTTCTAATATTTGGATCCCAAAAGGAGGACAAGTGTGGGCAGTGGCTATCGAGAGGTAGCAATCCTTAATCATGAAATACCATAAGATGCATAAGTTGTTTCTTCTAGACATAGCTTGCTTAGCCATACTTGGTCATATAGATCTCTGAAAAGCAATCATGTGTGGCATATATGCATTAGAGAGAATTGTGCCATAATCACAAGTGTGTCTTAGTAAGTTATGTCTCATCGAGGTTATGTCTCTACTTTTTCATAAGATATTGTGTGGACATTCCTGCCTTCTTTTCCATAATACAAGTTAGATACACTACACTATCTTTCTCTTCATGTCACATTACAGACTTTCGTTGTGTAGCTAGCTAATTCTTACATTTGTTATTCTTCAATCCTTTCAACTTGTCTACAGGAAGAGTGGAACATAGAAATAGTGTCTACAGGAAGAGTGGAACATAGAAATAGTGTCTAAAACAATTCTTTATGTTCGACCCTGGATTACCTAGGTAAACCTACTGTTTTGCTTGCACTTAGGCAAGCAGTAGAAAAACTTGTGCTCAACGAGGACTTAAGAATCATGCGATGAAGAGGTACATTCTAAGCTCCTCATATACTATAATCATACCCTATGACCTATCACCTACAATGGAAGCATGTGATACAGAAAGTTTTAATGAGCACATTACGCACAATGACCTAATTCGATGATGTATTGTAATTCCGTTAATTACAATCAAAATTCTCAAGGCCTAGCACTAAATTGAGCATAACCAAGTATATAGCCTGGACGATCTATAGTATGTATAAGGTTGAGCATCTTACTCTAGACACTATGAATGTGACCTACTTTATAGCTAAAACAAACGATGTGATCCTGAATTGTTCATGTAGAGACATGAAAGTGAAGGCATCCTATGTAAAGAGTTTACATAAGACTGGAACCATGAAATAATCACTTTTACGTTATAACACCTATTATTGTGTACAACTTATTATTTCGTTAATTGATGACCTAAGTAACTTAATATTAATCTTAATCTAACTATGAACTCCTATTCACATGGGATTATCCTTAGATCCACATAGGTGAAGACAACTCATCAACGTTGACCCAATAAGCCTTCTATTTTAGGGGTAAGACCGAGTGGATAGCTAGGGATATAGGGTGCAAGAAAGAATTCACTCCTTACCATTTTAAAGTTAGTAGATAAGTTGTTCCTTTAAGGACTAAATCTCGGTCTTGAACAAATGACCCCACCCTCTCATTGGTCCGAGAAGGATTCAATTTATAGGTTGGACCTTAAACCAATTGTTCAGTGATGGATTAGTGAAAGTTAAGGACAAGATGTAATCTTGGAGGTAAAATAATATTTTGACATAGCCAACATTACGAACAATCTGTGAATGATCAACTTACTAATCATGGTTATATGATATGGATGTAAATTATCTATAGTGAGGGGACTTTAAGTAGAATGACTCATTAGTTAATGAATGTTAATTAGCTTTATCTAAAAGAGTTTAACTAGTTAATCTCCACTACAAGAAATCGAAACAATTGCGACGTCAGAAATAACATCGATGAAAGGTGCGTTGCTGTTGATCACCTTTCACCAATGCACACAATGTTATGTCACAGAAAGCCCTTTTCTGCGACGTACAAGAACAAGACGTCACAAAAAGTCTAAAATTAAATTTAATGTGTTTACTTTCCCAAACATGTGGTAGGATGTATGTAGGGAAAATGTTAAATAATAATTATTGTTTAAACTTTCTCCGATGTGTACCCTACCACACGTTAGGGAAGTGGAATTTGTAATGATAAATTTCCACTTTCCCCGACTTATGGCAGGGGACACGTTGGAAAAAGTTTAAATATTGATTTTTATTTAAACTTTTTCCAACATCAGGTGAAGTGACGTCGCGAAAAGTTTAATAATAATCATTGTTTAAACTTTTCCAACGTGTAACCTACCACACTTTGTGGAAAGTGTTCGTATTAAAGTGACAATGATCACCTTTCCCCAATGTGTGGCAAGAGACACGTTGAGGAAAGTTTAAATAATGAATTTATTATTTAAACTTTTCTCGATGTGTGTACTACATACATCGACGAAAGGTACCTTCTCTGAAATTTTTGAAGACATCGGGGAAAGTCCACACTATTTATTCTCTCTTTAACACAGAATAGAATATAAAATAAAAATAAACCCAAAATCGACCAAGAGAGAGGGAGAGGAGGAGAGTTATGCTGCCGTCGCTGTCCGTCTGTGATGATGATGATGATGATGGAAAATAAAGAAAAGAAACAAAACGTAAAAGAAAGAAAACAAAGTTTAGGCTTTTCTCAACGTGACGTCGGAGAAGGGTTTTCTTGACGTGACGTCGGAGAAGGGTTTCCTCTATGTGACATCGGTGAATGGTTTTGTGACGTGACGTACAGAAATCCTTTCTCGATGTGCTGACAATGTATGTTGGTGAATGTTTCCCCATCGTTGACGCGATTTGCGTTAGGAAAAGTATCCCCAACGTACATGCCGACAACTACTGAGACGTCGGGGTAACTTTTCCCGATGTGTTTTTGGGTTTTTACCAACGTGAGGCTGCGTTGGAGAAGACCCTATTTCTTGCAGTGCTCGAACCATTAGAGTCCATGATTTATAGGTTCATTAGGTTCTCATGCTAGCTCATATGGAATAAACTTAGAATAATATGTTGGATTAGTTCGAATGGTTAGAATTAGTAAAGGAGAGGAAAATCGATAAGTATATATATGATATAGTTATCAGTTATATCATAGTTGTAAAAAGTCAAGGGATTGACTTTTGATTTTAAAATTTCAAACTTTAACTAGCTATAGATTCAAATGTGATTTGAATTTAGGAAAAATTAATGCAGAGTCATGTCCGAAAGGTCAAAATTTGTCAAGGAGGAGAAAATGATAAAAAGTCAAAATGTTGACTTTTGGTTTGAAAAGTCAAAGTTTGACTTTGACTAAAATGATGAAAAGAGCATTTTACTTTTTGACTAAAGTTAGTGAGAAAATCCAACATTTTTATTTTGTGGGATATGTGGTTGCATGAGATGTTCACACCAAGTCCACTAAAGCTCACTAAGAGTTCATGAATTGTGATGTGTTGGATTTTGGTGAATTTGGACATGTCATAGTTGCATTTGAAAATATTTATTTAAAGAAAGTTTTTTCAAATTGTTAAAGACTTTTTACTCTTTAATTAATTTTTTAAAAATTTCTTCACCAAATATTTTTCTCTCCCTACTCTCAACTCTAAGTTGATTTCTCCTAACTCCATCTCTCTCTTTCCTTCATTCCTTCACTTATTGAGTCCCGCAACCCGGTTTTAAGTCCAAAGAATAGCAGGTCAACACTAGTAGTGGTTCAAATATATGTTCATCTAAACCCTAGTTTTGATTTAATAGGTAATATAATGCATGCTAATTTCTAAATGTATGTTCATCACCCACTCCTATTACACGTCCCTTTGTGTTCCTTTATATCCAATGCTTTAGTCAAAATAACTTCATCTTCATGTATTGTAGCTAATTCATCCTATAAGAACTCAATTTTCACACCATATCTAAGTCATCAAAAGATTCAACCATTATATGTAATCATAATGTTTGCACAATATTAGCGCAAGCTTAAGTAATATCATCAAAATAATCATTAATTTTCCTTTTCATGCTTCTTTCCATAGAATTAAACGATAGAAAAGATCACTCGATAGTTAACATGAACATACTTAAATAAAATATGTAATTTAATTAGAAAGACTTAAATTCATGAACAAATTTTGCATATCCCTTGCGATAAATGTTTTGATTATAGACACATTTCAACCTTACTTCTCTCTAAAGATGACTAAACTCTTAAAACAAAATTTTATTTGTAGAAGTTACCTATCAAAACAATGTTGCTATTAACATTTGAGTAGAATTAGTTACCTCTCATTCCTTACCTAGTCTATCATTAACAAATGATGTCCACTTTTTTTTTTATCTGTATAAGAATAGTTTGTAGGAGAAGCGTACAAGAGCAATGGTTCATCTTTTTAGTCAACATGGTCTAAAAAGTCCCAAATTTTCTGATGCAAACATAAGTATACCATGTTAGGACTTAGAGTCCACATTGAATAACATGATCTCACAGTAAAAAGTAGTAAAAAGTAAGATAATAAACTACAATGCACATGACTTAAAATGATAGAACATGTATCAATATACACTATAAAAAATCTTTTTTAGCTTTTTTGGAAAATTTTCCAATTCCAATATTTGTATGTCACCAAAATTTGTTGGAAACTATAACATAGCTCTACATTTTCTTTGTAGTGGTTCCCATACGTTTTTGTTCATGTCTATTATATTGAATAAACAATTTTCTTCGTAAACTTTTATTTGTGCCAACTCAAACATCAGTAGTTTGACTATGTGGAACAAATATTCTTCATCTTTTGTTGTGGGATCATACTTCTATCATCTTCTCCATGTATGAATTTGCAAAAAAAAAAAAAAAGAAAAAAAAAGAAAAAAAGAAAAAAACATAAATACATTATTTATATTCTATCGTAAATAACATATAATATGAAGTTTAGTAAATGACATAACATATTTAATCCATTATTTAACAGCCCATCTACTCTCACAATCGTTTCTAAAATATGTGGATGTTGTATCATTAATCTTGTTCTATGTATCAACATTGGACATCTTTTGTTTGACTCCATAGCCACACTCTAGAAGCATACCTCATATTTCATCTTCAGTCAATTATTTTTTATGGAGATGTTAAAATGAGTCATCATCCATGATTTGCAGAGCTTTTAAATTGGAAACTTGTTTTTGCTTGAAAGGCTAAAATAAATCAATTTAGTTTATGCTCAATAGGATTAAGATCCACTAGTCTATTTTATATTTTATTTCTGTTCTTAACCCAATCACATTTAAATAAAATAAAAGATAAACCATGGTAGTCAAGCTTTCATATTTCTTATATTACACCATAAAGATCATAACTGACATGAAAGAGCTTTTATTTTTAGCACAAGAAACTTGCATTGTAGTACTTATATTAACTCTACTATTATGAACTCTCTTAATATGTTTATGTTTTTTTTTTCTTTTTTGTGTGATAGTAATAGCAATTAATCATAAAAACCATGCTATCTGGCCACATCTTATGGACCATCTATCTTAAAGAATATAATATAAAGTTATTGGAAACTTCAAAAGCTAATGCAAGCTTATTTTGTAACTAATTAGCTAACTTTAACTATACATCAAAGAGTATGACTCTAGAGATTACTCATGCGATTTATTCACTTCTTGAATCCACTTTCTACTTCCAGTATTACTAGAATTAAGCCTAGACAAACTTATGTTGTCTATTATAAATGACAAATATAGTAGATCATTAAATAATCAACTAGTGTAAAATAAGAATACAATTGATATTTGCACATACTAATTAACATATGGAAGAACATCATCTACGTTTTGAATGACAAAGATGAGTTTGATCCAACTATCCTTACTCGATCCAATAAAACAAAAAACCGCTGAAAGAATAAATGATTTCGAACGACTGTTTACAAAATACCAAAATCTTGTAACTGATTTACCTATTATAAATAAAAATTGTTGTCATAAAAGAAATGTGAGTAGAATTTTGTGTAAAGGGAGAACTTATCTTCAGTTGTTGGCATCTAATAAATGATATTTCCTTTTTTGTGGATATAGGTTGTTCAAACTGAACCATCTTCTTCTCCTTCTTCTTTACTTGATGCATGTGTGAGAATCTTCAAGTTGTTTTTGTAAAATCTCGATAGAAAGTTCAAAGAAGTTAGAAAGAAATGAGAGTATTTTTTAGCCCAAAGAGGGAGAGATTTTTCTTTTTGAATTGAAAACAAAAGAACATTTTGAAAGTCAAAAGATCTCACCTCTCATGTGCTCTATCTCAGTTGCAACATGGAATGTTCTCCATATATGTCACTACCATAAGGTCATTTTAGATCAGAACTATTCTCAATTTGGGCTTGCAAAAGTCAAATAAAAGCCCAACACTGACCATGTTCTGTCCCTATTTGAATCTAGAGATAACTGGGAGAATGGCAAAAAAAAAACATTTTGGAAAATAGCAACTATTTAAAATAATTTAATTTTTAGCAAAATCGGATGAGATACATATTTTATGAAGATTTTGAACCGATTTTGCCCCTTGATAAAATGAATATCATGTTTGTTAGTTACAATGTATTTGTGCACCGAAAAACGATAGAAATAATCACGAAATATTATTACAGTGTATTTGCATTTCATCAAATTGTATAATAATATTAAATAAATATTTATTTTATCTATTGATATCATTTAACAGAATCATGCTAGACTTATGCCTTAAATTCATACCATTAAATCACTAATAACGATTTATGAAGATTTAAATATTTGAATTTAAAATAATATCTTTTACCTAAGATTATGCATTTTATATAATAACAACTTGATATAAATATTCTATCCTCCCAATAATTATGCATTAAATAATGTATATTTTTCATAGATATTATTTACTATCATTTAGAAAATGATTAAAATTTTTTGTTTAAAACCAAAAAAACACTAAAAAAATATTATTCAAATGACAATATCCCATTAAAGCTGTGAGAATAATATAATTTTGTTTTAAAATTATTTAATTGTACCAATTTCTCTACAAAGTTTTTTAATCCGACCTATATTTTGGGGTTCAAAAGCTTTCAAATTAATTCGTTTCCAGTTTTGGAATTCTTTAACGACAGTTGTCCAATTGATTGTTCGCATTTATCGTACGTCTGTTTTGGAATTTCATTACATTTTATCATGTACTGTTTATTATAATGGGAATCCAACGTGTGAAAATTTTTTTTGATGGTAGATGGATGGAATCTTCTCGATATGTTGAGTACCGGGTAGTTGATTTATCTATTCCATGCTCATCTTCATTTCAAGAATTCTTACGGTGCATTCAAGATAGACTCTTTCCATCCTTACATTTATCTGTGTGTCGGATTACTCTTTATTGAGATGGATGCAATAGTTCGAACCTTATTCAGATTGTTGAAGACAAGGACATGTATTGGCTTATGTTGATTATGTTAAAATTTCCTGAAAATGATTTTGTTTTGGTCGTTGATTATGCACCTGCTGGGTCGGTTGAAAATACACCTTGTTTCGATAACAAACTAAATACACAACAAGCTACAGATAATATATCACAGATTAGTGATGGATTCAGTACATATTAAGGTCGGAGTCAAGTTCAGAACTAAGCCAATACTAAAGAAATTGATTTATATGTTGCTTGTGAACAATAGTTTTGAATTTGTTACAGTTAGGTCCAACCGAACAACATTTGACATTCGATGCAAAGATTTATCGTGTTCATGGTATTTACGTGCTTCTGTGTTAAAAAAAGAGATATTTTGATTGTTCGTAAGTTTACCGATACACATCAGGGTGCCGTTGACATTGTAGCAGGTGTGGTCAACGAGGTCACAATTGTAGGTCTTGCAAAGAACCCATTCAAAATTAGGTTACCATTTAGTAGTTTCTATAAGTATCGGTTACAATTATTTTATCACTTGATTTCTTTTGTTACCTCGTAATAAATATTTGAATGGTTTGTTTATATAAAATTTTGCTTACTTATTTAACATACAGGGTATTTATTGTATTTTATGTGTTACCGAGCATGTTCAATTATAAGGTGTACTATATTGTACGTTGTATGTTTTAACTTTTAATATAGATACATTCAGATTGTAATAATATTGAAGTCATGACATATACTATCAAACTGTATAAATTGAACATATCGAGTTATTCGAACAATCATGCCATATTTATGTACATGCATTCAGATTTAACCATTCCACAGTACATGCAGATTCTGATGACCTGAATATCAAATATAGTTTGTTTTAACATTCACGTATCTACAAATAACGATAAATTTTTATGACCTTATTGTCTAAATGTGTAAATCAAACATATTGAATTATTTGAACAATCATTCTATATTTATCTGCATGCATTTTATAATTAACCATTTCAGAGTACATTAACATTTGATCACTTGAATATCAAATACAATGTATTTTAAGTTTCATATATATACGAATAACGACAGATTGTGATTGTTTCAATGTAAATAAAGTAGCAAACAAAATAAATTGTCATAAATTTGAGTGCTAATAAAATGAAGTTTAATGAATAAATTATTAAGCTTGACTCAGATGCAGATCAAATGATGGCATTCCTGGGTATGGATTCTCATTCTCATTGTTTGATGATGTTCCTATTTCCTCTTTCGTAGTATCTATCATAATTCCCTTCGTTGTTCGATTAATATCTGTACACTGCTTATCAATTGATATCTTCAACCACTTATCCCTTTCCTCTGCCATCTTTATTAACTCACCCTTGGTTGTGTTCAACTAGAGAAAAGAAATGTACTGTATTAATATGTATACTGTAGTACGGGGTATTCTTACGTATTTTAATATAACCCTTGTTGTTGGATTCGTGTCATCTATATTTGAGAGTCTGTCTATAGGTGGAAAACTGCCTTTAACCTACAATTTTGTAGCAAAATAAACTTCAAATGTAACATTGTCTAAGTTTTGAACCCAACATTCATACTTTTTTTTATCTTAGTACCTTTGCCATTTGTTGACTTTCCGTTTTCCTTTTGTAGTTTTTTTGCATTTTTCTTAGTGTGGTTGCTGTTGAATCAAAGCAGGATTGACCCTATGCATAGTAACCTTTTATAAAGCATTATGTAGATAATCAACACATTACTCAAACACATACAGTTCAATCAATGCAAACACACTGTATTTGTTAACTAATGCCAATAATTAGATATATCTAAAGAGTCTTTATTTGGTATGGTGTATGCATTCCTTTGACATACAACAGAATCGAACAGACCGTATTCAATATTGATGAAATGTTTTAATGAGAGTATAACATCAAAAAAATGTACATAAGGCAGAGTTGGAAATGTAATGCTGTAATAATTAATAATTCAAAAAACGTCAGTAATTCACTATACCAATTTTAAGCTGTCTTCTTTTTTTTTTTTTTTTAATTTCATCATACATAATACTTTCATCGATTGATCTGATCAGCTCATTTAGCTCTTCATATGCATCATCTGTGGCCTTTCATCATATTTACACGGTTTAGTTTTAAACATTTGTTATAAACATTTTCAACATAATGTATTATAATTTACTTTATGAATTACCTTATACGGTGGTTGATTTCCATCTTAGCTACTTTTGGAAGGTATTATTTTTGAGTTTGTTGACGTTGATTGTCTATTGGATGGCGCTCCCAATCCTTGGCTATCACCTCCAGCAACCCCTCCACTTCCTTCACCGTGGTCATCGTCGTCTCTTTTATCTCGGACCTTCTTATGCCTGAAGTCCATGCTCAGTCTTCAGCTTCATCTTCTTCTTCGTCCTCCTCTTCTTTTTTCTCCTCTATCTTATCAAGGTGTTTCTCAAAAGACCTTGCCCCCTAAATTACAAATACAATTTAATTTCAAACTTAAGTTCATATACACATAATCAGATAAGTAACTTATAGTTTAAAGATCACACTTACCATGTATTCGGTTGTCTTATGTGCAACCAGAGCATTGTTTGTTTTCCCTTTTATTGCTTCAACAAGGTTGTTTAACTTTCCATTCAGTTCTTCATATTTTCTGTTAATTGACTCCTCCATAGTCTTAAACAATCCAATGATTTCCTCCGTACTTTTTTCCATTTTTTTCTGTGTCTGTTTAATACTCTCTAAAGTCTTGGATAGTCCATCAAGCTGGATAGTGGACAGCATGCCTCTACTAAATGACACGTGGGCTGCACGATCAGCTTTTTGGACATTTGTAAATTTTTCTTTTGCCTCTCTCAGAATTGTTTTTTCTTCCTCAAGGAATGACACGAAGTATGGTTTGCTTAATTATTCAAGTGTAGCGAGCATTGGTGTTAGTTCAAGCTGTTTCAAGAATAAAAATAAGTTACAATTATTAGTTATTTTAATGTATAAAATATGTTGTAAATTTAGTTTCATCTGGTGAATCAAAAACCTTCTGCTATAGGTCCTTCCATTTTGGTTGTGTGTCTGCTGCCCAATTTATTATCCTGGGCAATTCATTTGAGATTCTTGTTGCAAAAATGTTTGGTGGCGTACTCAATGTTGGAATTATCTCGTACGCTTATACTAAGATCGGAAAAATGAATCGTCCCATAGATAAACCTGTTTGTCATTTGGTACACATAGCCCTATTCATAAATTTTAATAGTAGGTCAAAAGCTACCCTTCCCCAAGGATAGCTATCAAAAAGTTCAGCATCATCTACCATCAAGGCATGGTCCCACTCAATACTCAGAGTCTCTTATCTTGGCAGTAGAAAGCTCTCCAAGAAGTATAACATGGCTATTCGTATCCTATCATCATCTGCTCCAGCCGTGCTTATATTGAACATGGTGTTTAAATAATGCCTTGTCACTGATTTAAGGGTCTCACCTTTTATATCTTTTGTATTAAGATCTGGTATTTCACTACAGTTTAAGCCTGTTATCAAGGTAAATTCCCTCAGTCTAAATTTGAGTACCTTACCCCCTACCAAGAAATGTAGCTGGGTAGTCGACTTTAGCTTGCACATACGCTGAATTAGGTGCAACAGTAATTAGGATGATTGGTTTGTTATAGAAAACTTTAGAAAATGGCCA
>JBBPDI010000032.1:13801403-13835044 GCA_037974545.1 Cucumis variabilis | reverse complement strand
CAAGAGAGAAACAAAACCCACAAAAGCAAACAACAATCAAGTGGGGAAACTAAGTAAGATAAACCCGAAAAAAAAAAACTCACTGACAAACAATTTTAGAGTCAGCTGGTACCACAATCGGGACTGACTGAGAATGTCAGTCAGTACAAATACAAAAAAAAAAAAAAAAAAAAAAAAAGTAAAAGAGAAGAAGTGATTTCAAAGAGTGGTTTTCTCTTCCAAAAACTGAAAGATGAGAGAGAAGGTAAAGAAAGAGACAGATGAGAGAGAAAGCACGGTCAAGGCAGTGTCTGTGAGAGAGAAGGAAAGGAAAATGGTAAGTTAAGAGTGTTTTTATTTTAAGAGTGAGAATAAAGAGAAAAATCTTAAACGAAAAAAGAGAAATGGAGTCCAGGAGATACTAATTTAGGACGACGCAATCACAACCCTTCATCTCTCCGTATCTTTTCATCTTAACCGTCCATTCCCCTTTTGATTTGACAGCAGGCATGTGCCACCATCCTCCAGTGGTCCTTGTCAGAAGTACGGATTTTGTTAAATAATCACATTTTTTTTTCTCTCCCATTTTTAACTTTCAACATTTCTTTTCTTTTTCTCTCTCTTTTTTTTCTATTACACAATATTTTCTCCTTTCTTATATCATTTTACTGTTCCCTAAAATATCTTTGATTTGGATTAAGTTTTAGACTTGTTTCAAATTTAAAAAACGGTGGAAATAATCATTCAAGTTTAGTTTTCACATTTCTATTTTTTTTTTCTTTTTTTTTCTAAACTCAATTACAGTTTTTCTTTTTAAGAATCTAAACTATCTTTTAAATTTAGTTGATTACGTCTTTTTCGTTGAGAGTTTAAATTGAAGAAAAGGTTGATAGTCGTTGTCAATATGAAAGTTTGAGGTGTCGCTATCAATATAAAATTGATATAAATATCATTTTTTTATTTCCATCTTTATTCTATATATTTTGTTTGAAATACTTTTTTTTATGTAAGAGTGACAAGCCAAATTTAAATTTTAGTATTACAAATTATTTGTGACGAATAAGATTTCTTGCAAGATCTATGATATTGTTTATTTTTTAGAAAATAATTATTAGTATTAAATTTTCATAAAATAAATATTATATTGTTTAATAATACATTTTTTTAAACATAGATTAACATTAACATTAAATTTTCGTTTTGTTAGATTTTTGTTGATATCAATAGAGAGAAAAAGTCAAGTTTGGAGTAGACAAATATGGATAATGTAAAAATAATAAAGATAATTGCTTCAAAGAAATATATATATATATATAAATAAAAGATAACATAAAAACTCCGTTCTTGTGAGAAATGAGAATCCTTTCTCTAATTCGAGGCAAGTTCCTCCATGGCCCATTCTTTTGGGTACAACTCTAGTCCAGTTTTAAATATGAATTTATAACCCCGTGTCTTAGTCTAATGATTAAAAAAAACGAGACCTACAATAACTAATTAAAAGCATATTCAATCTTGCGCATAGGTTGTCTCCATCACTTTTAATAATATCATATTATTATCTTTTAGAAAACAATCTTTTATAAAATAAAGAGAAAATAAATTTTATTATATTTTATAAATATTTTTAATCGTTTTATAATTTATAATAACTTTCCTTAATATTTTATAAAATAATTTTATATTTAACAATTCAATTAAATATTTATTCTAAAGTCACACGAAATTAACATAGTTTCACGCTATTAATTAATAATTTTGCTCAGTCAAATCATCTTTTTTTTATTCAAAACTTTGAATCTCAAACTTTCTTCATAATTATTTATTTTGTTTTACTTTTACACATGAATCTCACATAACATATGATAGGTAGAATGAATGCACCTATTCATGTGTGTAAACACCTCCGTCCTAAATATACTCATCCAAATGGCATTTCTTACATTTCATCTCAAATAGTTGTGTTGTCAGCAACTACTTATTCGATCTAAGACTTTATTTTTAAAATATATAAATTTATTTTATAAATTAAAAATTGGAAAAGTTACCTTAAAAAAGTCACAAATTCACAACCATTTGACAAACAATATAAGGGCAAAAGAAGCATGTAAAAGTCCGTCCGACATGATTCTTTTAATATAGGAGAGATGGTTAATTTTATATGAAATCGTAAGTAAATAAAAAAATTACTCTGGATTTATTTTAAGATAATTTATACAAATGTAACAAGACCTAAAATATTTATGGTTCGTATGACAAAATAAAAAACGTATGAAACCAGCAATTTTTTTAAATATTCCTGGTTTGTTCTTGTTGCTTTTGAATTTTGCGCAGCTCCAATTTCTTCTTTCTTCCTTTCCATTTTTTTCATAGCAACGATCACCGACAATGTTCTCTTTCTCTTCTTATTCTGCCAATTTTTTATATATTTTTTGAAATCATAATCATTGTTCTACAATTATTATTATTCTCTTTCATTATACTCATGTTATTATTATCTTTGTTTTCAATCAATTATTAATCTAGTATTATTTTTTTTAATGTGTCGTGAATAGAGATGAACTACATGATTGTTTACCATATGACTTTTCAAAATCATCGTTTATCATAAACTACACAGTCATGTATCATGATTTATACAATCGTTTACTAAGTCTTTTCAAAACCATAATTTATCATGAACTACTTGATCATGTATCATAAACTACATGATCGTTTACTAGGGATTTTTCAAAATCATCGTTTATCATGAACTATGCGATCATGAATCATTTTCTACACGATCGTGTATCATGATCGTTTTCAAGAAAAATTACATGCTCGCATGTAGCCGATTAATCAGGTGTTGAGTAGGTCATTTTTAGTACTTCTCATTGTGAGCTTGTGAACTTTTTTCGTTTTCAAAATTGTTCTATACAATATAAATATTTTGCAAATTTAGTATATATTTTTATAAAAAAAAACTCTTTATTTTACATTATAATTAATTAAAATGCAATAACAGATGGATTTGTTGCAATAATTAAAATGTTCCTTACAATTTCATTTACATGTTTAAATTCTTCGTACCTAATTTTTTTTAAAAAAAAATGATTTTTTCAATATAACAAAATGAGCTAACTTATATATAATTATAGTAAAAAAATTATTTTTTTTACATGTGATAGATTCAAATAGACATCTAGTATTTTAGTGATAGACATTTATAATATATACTAATTTAATGGTTTTTTTATAAAATAGATATTTGAGTTTTTATAAAAAATAAATTATTCACACTCTATAAAAAAAAACCTGCAAAAACACACACTTATTTTTTTTTATGCAAAGTGTAAATAGTTTGTTTATTCTACTATTTTTATAACTTTCCTAAATATTATTTAGAATTTAAATAACTTTCTAAAAAAGACAAAAAAAAAAACAACTACACTATAATCAAAGAAAGTGAAATGCATAGTTATTTATTTTAATTAAAAAATGAAAATAAAGAATAATGATATTTATATATAAGAAAGAAAAAATAATTAAAAAAAAGTAAAAAAAGTCAACGCCTCAACAGAATAATCCAAAAAACTCATGTTTTAGGAGTTTATCCAAAACTTTCGAGATACTCTCATGAAAGACATCTTAGAATATACTTGAGAGAATTCATTGATGTTTTAGCATCTTACATCAACACGAAACAAACACAATAATTCACACATCAACTCAATAAAATATGTTGGATTCTTTCGAGACAAATGACTCCTAACCTCGAGGTGAGAGGTTCAAATTTTCACCTACGAACATTAGATAAAAGACTCTTGCAAAAGTAGCAAAAAAATTTATAATAATAAGGCTCATATCAAAACATTTTTTAAATTGCAAAAGTTTATATTATAAATTAAATTTGTTTATTTAAGGAAAAGTGTAAAATTGTTCATTACAGATGTAAGTATAGATATGGATCTTTAATTGTGAATTTGGATTTAGATACTATATAGTATATACAAGCAATTGTAATGAATAGCTTTTTTATCTATAATACTTAACCTATAATACTATTATTAAAAAAATTATAAATATAACAAAATCTATGGATAATAGATTTTTCAATTTTTTTTTTGTAAATATAACAAAAAAAAAAGTAAAATTTTACAAACAATTACAAGTCAATTTTTTAAATAAAGAAATACTGCTTAGCAAATACCCACTGCTACCCCACAAACACAATGGATAAAAACCTTTGTCTTGCCCTAAACCAAATACAAAAGGATCTAAATAAACACAAATACATTTTATTAAAGTAATTCAGACAAATAAAAAAAAACTAAAATCACACCAAAATGCAAAACAACCCAAAGTTTAACTAAAACCAATAGCACTAAAAACTCGTTGCAACATTGGTAGTTGATTCACCCGATGATCATACAATAATATATATTATTATTTAATAATAACAAACAAACAAGTCAACTATAATTTAACTCAACTGCACCATACTAATGTCTGTTGATTACCATAATAACTATGGTTTAAATCTTCTTGTCTTGTTTTGCACTAAAAAATTGTAAACAAGAAGTTATGATCGATAATATAATAAAAATATAATATTTAGATCGCTCAACAATAACAACATAATTTCAACCATGGTTAATTTTGGATCTTACTTTTTCCTCTCAAATTCTAAATTTTCTATGGATAAATTAAATTCAAATTTTCAGGCTCAAAAAAACTAAATGGAACCAATACCCAATAATTTGGGATAATTATTTTAAATTCATCTAGAATTGGGTATGTTTATAATTATAACTTCACAAGACAATTATATTGTATGTATAAATTTAAATTAGTTAAATCTCATAATTAATTTTATATTATTATTACACTTCATGTGTAAATAGTGCAAAGAAATTTGATTATGGAAGATGATAAGAGTTCCAAAGGGTCAGAACTAGTTTAAATATAATAATATATAGGGAATGCAATACTTTTAACATAAAATGCAATTTCACTGTATGTGTGAAGTTTTAAAAACTACAAATTGTGTAAACAATAATATTAACAATAAACAAACAAATGTTAGAAAAATCATAAAGATAACAAAAAATAATCCTATAGGAAGATTGAAACCAATAGTGGAGAAGAAAAAGATCGAAGGCAGAGAAAAGACTGATAAAAAAATATTTGAAAAGAGAAATATTATCAAAATAATTAATAACTATTTAATATGGTATATATAACAATTAAATTATAAATGTAAATTAGGAGTAAATTTAGTTGTTGCCTTATTTTATTATATTAACACTGTATTTATTATGTATTTTCACTAATGTACAAAACATAAAATATATAATATTTTATCAAGGAAATATTTCTCACAGGGCCTAAAACTCTAATCTAGATCAACCAGCCACCATCGCCATTCCTCTCTAACGCAAAGTCCGCAAGCGAAGATCTCTCGATTTGATTCGCGCATCACAAACCTCACAACCGATCGACCGACCAAATCTGCCTCTGTTCTTCATGTATTTTTTTCTCGTTCGTCTCCGTTCTTCGTCCAAGACTCCGTTCGTTCAGAACTGCCGTGATTTCGTTCAGATCTACGATTTGACACTTCGTCCACTCTACTTCGGTCAGATTCAGCTGCGTAATTCCATTCAGATCTATGTTCACTTGCCGCTCGTGAAGCTTGTCACAAGCCTGTCCTTTTCGTTTGCGTCGCAACTGTTCACCTACCATTAGCCTTCTCCGTTTGTGTGTGTTCACCTACTGTCAGCTTCTTCATCTGTGACTGTATCTGATTTGCCTTCAAATTTGTGAAAGTTTCGACGAGTTTCTACTTTGTTTTTACTCTGGATGAAGCTCCTGCTCAGTTTTTCCTTAGATATGACTTGCCTTCAGTTTTGTGACCATTATTCCAATAATTCCAATGGAAAAAGATCATGTTTTCAGACCCATTAGCACAGTAGATGGGACCAACTACCTCATTAGGGCCAATCAAATGAAAAGCTTTTTAATTGGCAGAAAATTATGGTGCATCATTACTCGAGATATTACCAAACCAACTAAACAAGACAAAGAAGATGGTAGTAAATTTATCAATCGACTCAAAGAATGGGACAGTAAAAATTACCAAATTATCACGTGGCTTGGTAACACATCTATCGCTGATATCCATGCACAATATGATGCCTTTGAAGATGCTAAAACGTTGTGGGATTTTTTGTCTACAAGATTTAAATCTGTCGGGTTAGTTCATTATTATCAATTGCATAATACTCTTGTTAATCTTAATCAAGATGTTGGATAGTTTGTTAATGAATTTCTGGCAGTTCTTCAACCTACATGGACTCAGCTAGATTAAGCACAAATCAGTAAAGATCATCTTCGCCTTATTAAGGTTCTTATGGGAATACACTTAGAATATGAATCTATAGGGCTGCATTACTACACCGTAATCCCTTTCCCTCACTAGATGCTACAATCCAAGAGATTTTATTTGAGAAAAAACATCTTGGCATCAATCCCTCCACACAATCTGATTTTGTTCTTGCTAGCGCATATTCACTCAATGGAGCGTCGAACACATTTTATAAGAATTATAAGCTCTCTGGTCACAAATTTTCTGATTGTCCTAAAATAGAATGCAGGTACTGTCATAAACGTGGTCATATTCTGGATAATTGTCCAACCAGACCACCTCGACCTTCAGGTTCTTCTACCAAAACAAGGAACTTTAATAAACCTAGTTCCTCCTTTGTTGTTGCTGCTACAACCTTAGATGATTGCACCTTTACCAATCTTCAGATAAGTGACCTTTAGAGCCTATTAAATCAGTTACTTTCATCATCTTCCTCTGTCTTGTTGTCTTACTAGGTAATAAATGGCTTCTTGACTCTGCATGTTGCAACCATATGACATCTGATTTTTCTCTTATGACTTCTTCTAGTCCAACTAAATCCTTACCCCTAATTTATGTTGTCGATGGAAATTGTATGAACATCTCTGACATTGGCACCATTGATACTCCTAGCCTAAGTCTTCCTCATACTTACTGTGTCCCAAACCTAACCTTTAATCTTGTGTCTGTTGGTCAATTGTGTGATCTCGGTCTAACTGTTTCTTTTTCTCCCAATGGTTTTCAGGTTCAGGATCCGCAAATGGGACAGACGATTAACACAGGTCATAAATTTAAGTGGCAAGATAATTTGAGCTCATATCCCTCCGGCTTCCTCCTCCATCTATCTCTACACTTATCATTGAAGCTGATACATATTAGTGGCATCTTTGTCTTTGTCATGCTTTTTCTAAAAAATTTCGTCATTTAATTTCTGTTAACAACTTGAATAATGTTACTAAGTTTGTTCCTTTTCATTGCTTAAATTGCAAACTTGCTAAACAACCTGCTTTGTATTTTTCATACTCCACTTCTATTTCTGATAAACCATTTGATTTAGTACATTCTAAAATCTAGGGTCCTACACCTACTACTATTATTCATGGTTATCGCTATTATGTTCTGTTCATTGATGATTACTCCCGATTTACATGAATTTATTTTCTTAAAAATCGCTCTGAATTATCTCACACATATATTGAGTTTGCTAACATGATTCACACTCAATTCTCTTGTCCTGTCAAAGCCTTTTACACTGATAATGCCTTGGAGTACAAAGACTCTAATCTTCTTTCTTTTCTCTCCCAGCAGAGCACTCTTGTTCAGCGCTTCTGCCCCCATACCTCTCAGCAAAATGGGTGTGTTGAATGCAAACATAGCTATATTTTTGACTCAATTCGTGTCCTCCTTCTTTCTGCCTCACGTCTTGACAAACTTTGGAGAGAAGCTGCTCTTACATCTATCAATCGTCTTCCTTCTTTTATGCTTTAGAACATCTCCATTCGAAAAATTATATGGTACTTCTCTCAACTACTCTAACCTTACAGTTTTTGGTTGTACCTGCTTTGTTCTTCTGCATCCTCATGAGCATACTAAACTTGAACCATGCGTCTGCCTCTGTTGTTTTCTTGGCTATGCAACAGAACATAAAGGTTTCCATTCTTGGGATCCTCTTTTCAATAGACTTCGTATATCTCGACATGTCACTTTCTAGGAGCATACTATTTTGTCTCGTTTGTGCTCCTTCCACACCTCCTTCTCAAGTCATCATCCTTTCTTCACTAATACATCTGTTGAACTCTTTCCTCTCTCTGAGTCCACTCCTGATATCGAGCTTGTTTAATTTGCACCTGCTTTTGCAAACTCGGACCAACCATCTGTCTCCAATGATGTTCCTGAACCTACTCTAGATACTCCTCTTCGTTCTACTCGGGTAAGGGAACCTTCTATTCACCTCCATGATTATCATTGTTTTTCCACTATTCTTTCCCTTGTTGAACCTACCTCTTATCAAGAGGCTAGTATTGACCATTTATGACAAAAAACAATGAATGATAAATTGCAGGCTCTTGAAAAGACACATATTTGGGACTATGTTGATTTACCTCCCGATAAAAGATCCATTGGATGCAAGTGGATCTACAAAATCAAAACTCACTATGATGGCACTTTTAAGCGTTATAAGGCTCGTCTTGTTGCAAAAGGCTACTCACAAGAATGTGGGATTGATTATGAAGAAACATTTGCTCATGTGGCTCGAATGACCTTTGTTCGCAGTTTGTTAGCTGTCGCTGCTGCCAAGCAAGAAGTTTATATGAAGTCACCCCCTGATACTTATCCTCCTCCTCATAAAGTGTGCCTCTTGCATCGAGCGTTATATAGTTTGAAACAGGCTCCACGAGCTTGCTTTGCCACATTTAGCTCTACCATTACTCAACTTGGATTTGCCTCTAGCCCTCATGACACTGCACTCTTTACGCCTCAAACACCTCATGGTATTGTTCTTCTTCTTCTTTATGTTGATGATATAATTATTACTGGTAATGATCCATAGGCCATATCCAACCCATAACATTATCTCGATTAACATTTTGAGATGAAAGACCTTGGTTCTATCAGCTACTTTCTTGGCCTTGAAGTCTCTCGCTATTCAAATGGTGTAAACCCGATACTTTTTTGGTCTATTCTATTTTAATTTATTTTTTTTATGTGAAAGGAATAAAAAAAATAGAAATTAAATATATACATATATACATAATATATGTTTTAGTTATTATTAAGTAAAGTAAAGACAAAAGAAAAGTAAAGAAAGAAGGAGAAATTACATTCGGTGGATTTTGTTTTGTGTAATTAAACCATCCACCTCCAATTTTGTTTCTTTCCTTCTTCACCATTTTCTTCACCATTTCTACAATAAAATTTCAGAGAGACTTCAAGGAAAGAAGGCTGAGAGAGGAAGAAGAAGAAGTTCAAGAAGTTTTGGTTGAAGAACATAAGGAGTTTGCAAGATTAATTTTTCTATAGTTTACTAAGCACATCTCTGGTTTTTATTCATTCTAAGATACACAAATAGAATTAAGAGGTTAGGCTTACATTTACTGAAATCTATTTAATTTTCAAACAAACTTTATGAAGGAAGCTTGATTAAATTCTGATGTTCATTTGGTGATTTTTGACAAAGAACACAGCGCAGGTGATTTTCTCATGAAATCAGGAGACCTCTGGTGTTTTCTGTATTTTAGGGTGTACCGATGGAGTAAGGATCTCTATTTGGTATGGTTGAAAATATTATTCAATTTAATACTACTTTTATGAAGAAACTGTGAACCAAAAAGGACTAAAAATAAGTTAAATTGCAAGGACAAGTTAAAGGGATTGTTGTTTACGCGATTTTGGAGTGGTTCAGTTTCGCTACCTGAGATTATACACAGAGAATCAGATCTAGATGTCTTGAGGTAAGTTTTAGGGGATCTGAAAATAAAGATTTTGACATAAAGAAATCTAATTTTGGTTAAGTATTGAGAGAGTTATGATCATTTGAAGTATGTGTTGTGAATCTGGAAAATTGTGAGTAAAGTGTAGAGTATGAATTATTATTTTTAAGGATAGACTTCTTTAGCAATATCCTTAGTGAGCTATGCCAAGCATAATATTTGAAGATCATAATATTTAAGTTTCTAATACTTGGTTATGGTTGTTTGACAGGCCAGAAAATAGGTGGGATTTACATATCGGGAAACTAGTCTTAAGATAGTGAGTGACCAAAACCAGTTTTAAAATCAAAATTTTGTTTTCTCCTAATTATTAAGTATGATTGACTAATCTACACGTTTATTTACAAGTTTTGAAAATCATTTGAATTCCAGATTATTTATAAGCATGAGTTATCAAGTTTTATTTTAAAAACTACAACTTTTCACGAACAATCTAAGTAAGCTTGAGCTTTAGGAAAGATAAAGATAGCAGACATGTTTTAATGTTTTCATATGATTTTTCTTATGTTTCTATTAACTACATGACTGAGGTATTGAGCTCGAGGCTATATGGTACTGTATGCACACAAGTTAGATTCTGTTGTTGATGTTGAGTGTACTCCATAACAACGATGTTGTCGTGAGTACTAGGTGGGCCCCACTACGACAAAGACGATGGGAGTGCTGGGCAGGCCCCACTACATCGTAAAGCTTGTAAACGTTGATGTACTGGGGGTGTCCTACACAACGTAGATTTGTCATATTAGTTGAAACATTTTGATATACTTGATATGCCTTGCTAGATTTCAATGATGTATATATTGAGTATTTGAGGAAGCTATTCTTACTATTATATGTCTATGTCCATGACATGTATAAACAAATTTATATGTGTAAGCTTTCACGTACTCTTACCTATAAATTTATAGTTTTAAACTGAGTCACTCACTGAGCTTCATAGCTTACCCCTTCCAAAATGTTTTACTCACTTTCCAAGTAGATATCGAGTTTCCGGTGCTTGATAGACTGCCTTAGTCTGCTGAAGCTCCGATATCGATTGCCAGTACATGATTAGAGTTGTATATAGAGTCTGTTTTATTATGATGTATATATCTTAGTATGATATAGATACTTTACAGTTTATGTAAGCTTTAGGAGTTGTGGTTGTATAGACCTTTGTTGGTTAGGTTTTGGTTAAAGTGTCACTAGGTTTACTAGTGTAATCAGTTATTTTGGGCTACACTTCATGTATGTATGTGATTAGAATAGGATCTGTTGTGTTATGTTGCATATAAAATAGTTTATATACTAGATTGGCAGGTTTATGTCGTTAAAGTTTTCAGCAGGATCGACAGTTATAGGTAGAGAAAAGCATTGTCTGTTGGCTTCACATCGTCTTTCGGTCTAAGCTAGCAGGTAGTCCGAGAAGGGGTGTGACAGATGGTTATTCGTTGTCTCAAGCAAAATGTCTCTGATCTTTTAGCCTGCTTAGGAATTACCAACTCTAACACAACTTCGACACCATTAGATCCCACTGTCCATCTCACTCCTTTTGATGGTGTTCCTCTTGAAGATGTGAGTTTATATCGACATGTTGTTGGCAGTCTCATCTATTTAACAGTGACTCATCCATACATTGCATATGTTGTTCATATTGTTAGTCAGTTTGTGGCTACTCCCTGCACCATCCATTTCATTGTTGTTCTGCGCATCCTTCTCTATGTCAAAGAAACTTTGGGGCATGGTCTTCAATTTTCTTCTCAATCTTCTCTTGTGTTATCTGGCTACTCTGATGCAGATTGGACTAGGGATCCCACTGATCGACGATCTACAACATGTTATTGTTTCTACTTAGGAAATTCTCTCATTTCGTGGTGAAGTAAGAAACAGAGTGATGTTTCTAGCTCCAGTACTGAATTAGAATATCGTGCTCTCGCTGATGCTACCGCTAAACTACTATGGCTTTGTGTGGCTCCTTGTTGATATGGGTGTCCCACAACAAGGTCCCACCCTTCTCCATTGTGATAATCGTAGTGCCATTTAGATTGCTCACAATGATGTCTTCCATGAGTGTACAAAGCACATTGAAAATGACTGTCACTTTGTTCATCATCATCTCTTAAGCAACACACTCCTTTTACGCTTTGTCTTCACTACTGAGCAACCAGCAGATATCTTCGCCAAAGCATTACCATCTAACAGCTTCAGTCAATTACTTATCAAACTCAAGCTGACAGTTACTCTACCATCTTGAGTTTGAGGGAGGGTATAAATGTAAACTAAAAGTAAATTTAGTTGTTAACTTATTTTATTATATTAACAGTGTATTTATTATGTATTTTCACCAATGTACAAAACACAAATTATACAATAATTTATCAAGGAAATATTCTCCCACATAAATGTTGTTATATTATTAGATTACATTTTTAGGAAGTAAAAAAAATTGTAAATAGAAAAAATATAAATGAAAAACAAGAAAGATAATAAAATAATATGTGGAACCAATATAAATGAAAAAAATTATAAAAATCAAAATCAAGGTAAAATCAAATATGTTATCAGAAAATGGATTTGAATAGATAATAGTGTAGAAAAATCAAGAGAATCTATAATTTAAGTCATTAAGAATATTTTGTTTAGAAATGAGACCAAGTTTTGTTTTAATTAGAAACCATGAAAAAGGATGGATAAAATCTCATAACTTCAGATTACAGTTACATTTGTATTTGTGGGTGTAAATGTAAAAAAAATCATGAATAATCTCCCATTTAAATTATGGATAATATCATTTGTTTAAAACAAATTTAATATTTTGTTTTAATTAAAAACCACAAAAAATGATGATAAAATCTCATATAACTTCATACTACAACTACACTGTATGTTTAAATGTTAATCAGTTAGGGCAAATTGTAATAAGAAAAAGCATACCACGTGAGAGACACTTGTTTTGCTGAATTTTTTCTTTTATCAATTTTGAGTTTTGTCATTTTTCCAATTAAAACCTAAAATCTTGTTATAAACTCGAATTCCTCTAAACCATATCACTAATAGCTATTAGCTATATGGACTATCATTGATAAACTCTTAGGAGACGTTTTAGAAAAGGGTTAATTTATGGTAGGGTTAGTGTTATGATAATCCTAGTATTATAATAGTTCTAGTGTTGTGGTAGTATGCGTTTGGGAGAAGGATTACGGTAGGTAGTGTCATGATAGTATATGTTTAGGAAAAAAAATATGATAGTAGTGATAGTATTTTTTTCCCTAAAATAGATAATGTAGATCCAATACACAAATTTTATACATTTATTTTATTAACTAATCTTACTTATGATATTCGTTCAATAAATTTAGCATCAATCATGATTTTTTTTCATGCGTATATATTGCACATTGAATTAAAGAAACTTTCTAAATTGAACGTTCATATCAATAATTTAACCTACGATTTTGTGTTTGCACTAATTCATTTTTTCATGCATATGTATTTGTCATTAGATGCAATATTTTTCTTAATTACGACGTTCATTCCATAAATTTGTTATTAAATCATTACTTTTCTAAGCATATTTTTAAAGTGATTTTCAAAAGTGTCTAGGTCTAATTGATTATATTCTAAGCATTGTTGTTTTTAATTTTGTCACATGTCGGCACAAGAAATGAGTACAAAAATCTACATTACATCTAAACATTTTTCCCCTTTTACCACATACTAGCGGTAAGTATTTTTAATCTTTAAAAAAGTTTAATGAGTATTAATGTAACTTAAAAAATTTTTTTTAAACAAAATACAATATGTATTGACTTTTATAAAAAACAATAAAATACAAGATAAATTTCTATAATTTAGTTAGAAAACAATACCTTTATTTGCTGAAATTAAAATATTTGGATAAAATTGATAGTAACTCGATGATTGGTATGATGATTTTAGGTTTAAACTCAATTGAGTAATTTAATAATAAAAAAAAGACTACTTAATTAAACATAATTCAATATCGAAATTTCTCGAATGGTTTCTTTCATATCCCACAATTGTTGAAGTTGAACTAAAAGAAGAATATATTAAAACAATATATAATTTTAATTTATTCTTTTTTGTAAAAAAAAACTCCCTTATTATATATTAATTTAATTGAAAAAGAAAAAAAGAGTGATGAATTAAAGACTTTTTCAATTTTTATTTTTTTTATTTTTTATGGGGAAGGAGTTTGGGGGATTATGAGAAGGAGCTTGTATGGGTAAATCTGGTGTTATGAGAGATTATGGGTAGTAGTTTGTTTGGGGGATTATGTGTAATTATGGGTAAATTAGGAGTGAGTTATCATAACCCACTCAATTTCGCCTTAATACCCACCCTAAACAACCCCTTAAATTAAATAACCTTGTAATGACTCAACTTTTCAGACTAAGTTGAAGTCATTGCTTTAGCACAAAGGCACTTTGTTTGACAAAAAATATAGTAAAATTTATTTGAAACAATAAATATCAAAGAAAATTTATTCGGACCCTATTTCAAACAAAATAAAATTTCAAAAGTATCGTTTATAAATCATCAACAAATAAATAGTTGTTTTAAACATAAAACTTATTTCGATCACCAAAAACTTGAAAACAGAAAAACATTAAGCATAAGCAATTTTGATATAATGTTCCCGTATGGTGATCACATGTCCTTCTTGTCTCTCGGTTGTCTACCTCTCGTATTACCTTTGCCTAAAAAAGTTAAAACATAAATGGTGAATATAAAAATATACCCAGTAAGAGACCCACTACTGGTCCCGTCAGGGGTAAAGACAGTTAACTTTCTATTGGGAGGTACCTGCATCATAACAGTCTCGTGATCCTGTAAGATGCACATAATCAATCTAGTGTGCCCAAAGGATGCACATATTAGTCTAGTGCTGCCAAAGGATGCATATATCAGTTTCGTACTTCCGAAGGATACACATATCAGTCTAGTGCTCCCGAAGGATACATATATCAGTCTAGTGCTCTCGAAGGATATACAACAAGTGGTGATCTCGTAGGACACTTGCAAGGTACATTACCCTATAGATAAAGCTAACAATTTCTCCTCAGTCCATTCTAACAAATCAAACAGTCAACTAAAAATACAATCCAGTCCATTGTCAATATTTTAGTTCAACACATAGACAGTCAAATTAACCATACTAGTATATAATCAATCATCAGTGTAGCAATTCGTCAAAAGTATCAAACTTATTCATAATAGTCAACCTCCTCAATTCAGTCAATAGTAAACCATCAATACATTCTAATACATAGTAGTCAAATATTCTCAAATCAGTCAGTTCAACCTTCTCAATTCAGTCAATACATTGCAACTTTCATATAGGGATCAGTAGTAGAAAATCCCTCTTTACCTAAGGTCCTGGGTCAAACTAAAATCTAACAAGCCAACCTAAACATAATTACACAGATAAATCAAGCACTTTCACAAATAATTTCATCTATTCAATTCATCGTAAATGTAAATTCCACAACTTACCCAAATAGTAGAGAATCGAACTTTAACCCAACTCGTTTGAAACCCAAGGAATTGAAGCGCCATCCTCAATTGGCACCTTCAAGAAACAATCTCAATCCAACCAATTAATCCAACATTACAACCCAAGAAGCTACAATGCATAATCATCGAACCCAACATTACAACTTACCACTAAAACCCACTATAAGTCATAGCGAGAAAAAGGCAGCGACGCACGAACTGAGTCGAATAACGACATGTAAAACAGATCTAAGTGACTGGCTTGTAGGTAAATGTTGGCTTGCAATCTCACGGTTGGAAGAGGAGTCACACGACGACATTTCACGAATGGAGATAGATTGAAGCGAAAAGCACGCTCGACTCAGACCTGAACGATGCAACATGGAGGCTTTGACTTCAATGGGATGAGAGTGGCTCGACTGGCGTAAAACGAAAGACAAACAAAAATGGATTTGGCCAGTCGATCTCACTCAATGACACATGGAATAGAGACATGGCAGCACGAGCGTAGTCAGCTTGATATCAAACGAAATAGAGGACAATTGTGCACGGTGAGTGAAAACAAAGACGATCGACGGTAAGGCTTCAATGGAGAAAACCAAGGGTGGCGCGTGGGTGATTGAGGAGGCGACGACTAGGGCACGGGAAAGAAGAAGAAATGAGAAAGAATGAGGGCGGCATGCAAAACGATGAAGAAATAATATTAATATTAATAATAATTATTATTATTATATTTATAATATATTATTATTATATTATAAATATGATCACTTTCTTCTTTTTTTTATTTTTCTTTCCCTTTTCTTTTCTTTTTAAATAACATCCTCTTATTTTCTTCTCAACTCCAATAAAATAACACTCAAAGATTTTTTTACTTAATAAACTAAGATAATTAGATTGAGAAAGAAATACCTAAATTTTGAGACGTTGCAAATTTAGATTTTGTTATATTCTAATTTATTTTGCATTGTATATATAAATATTTTTGGATGGATTTTTTTATTTGCAACTACCCATTGTACATATATTGATCTCCAAAGAGAAAAAAACAAGTGATATAAAGTAAGACAAAAAAATGGTATACATCACGCATAATAATCAATGTGTAATGAACTGGAGAACCATTTTTGACGTAATAAAATGACAAGATATGATCACAAATTTAGGGGTAGGATTAGTAAATGATTTAGTTGTAAAGTGTGGAAAACACAATCCATTAGTAATAAGGCAAGTCCTATAAACTTATGGTTCTAATTGATTGATTGAGCATTTTGTAATTGTGTAAAACTTGACCTAAAGTTGAATGCCAATATGAACTCATATAGACAATTTAAACACTACTTGATAATTATAGCCTTATCTGATAATGTGTAAATCAGGGAACACGTGACCTACAAAATAAGTAAAATTTAGATATCAGTGCAGTACTTGCAACAAAATCTCAGATGCCTGGGGTTAAAAAGAGATTCTTTTGGATGTTGTAGCGAAGAGTTCTAGGACAAAAAATGGATTTATTTCTTTCAAAGTTGATATATTTGCATGAAATATTTTATTTATGGGATCATGATTAAGGTTTTGGAGTTAGATTAATTAAGTTTATGCTTGAGCTAAATGCATTGAGGCATGAATTTGAAATGTCTCATTCATCAAATGAAAAAGGTGGATCTCATGTCACACCCCACTCACACGCTTTCTTACTAGCTATGAGAGATGTTGTATGAGATAAGAAATCCCTGGACATTGGATCTAAGAACCATATTACACAACAAGACTCAAAAGAACGTAACAAAACAACCCCTAAACCAATTTAATTTCAACCCCTAATAAAGGCTAGATTCAAGTTACTTAGATGATCTAAGAAACCAATGATCAGACAAAGTTTTGAAACTTCCATCGACCCTCGATCTTCAAAGCACTCGACAAGCAAGACAGATCAATCCTCACTTGAATGCTCCAAATATTCGTTCATTCTATCACAAGAACACACAAGAACAAAATTCTACATTCTAGAATTTTTAGATTTCATTCATCCCAATTCTTCTTTTTAAATGTGGAAATTACAACCCTATTTATACAAATTATAATATGAAATTAAAGGTCACAACATTTAATCTTATTCCCTTTCATCTACTATAATAAATGAAAACAGCCAACATGAGCTTAGCTCAACTGACACTCGTATGTACCTATGGACAAAAGGTCTCGGATTCAAATCCCCACCCCTGCATTTATAATAATACCTTTACAAAAAAAAGCACATAAATATATAATTCCTTAAAATTTAATTTTATGACTTTTGAGATGTCTAAGTAACTCTTCAACTTCCAAGCATTGCATCTCTTCAACTTCTTCATTTGCATCAATTATGATTTCTTGATTCAGATTTCAATTCGTATCACTTTGAGTATGTTGACGCGTCAAACACCAAAATACTCGGCTTGAGGTCTTTAAGCTTTGCTTAATCGTCTATCTTCTTAAACTTATATTAGAAAATTATACTTTAGGCGATGAACAAAATTTAACACAACAAATGAAACAAAAACTAATTTTTTATTACTAAAATTATGTGATTACAACACTTTACAAGAAATACATAACAATAATTAAGCTTTATCGAAACACCTTGAAAGTCCCTTCTCGCCAAGCAAGTCCTTCACCATTTTCTTTACTTTGGCCTTATCACCTGATACCTAGAAGGTAAAACTTAAAACATAAGTCAAAGATTTAATGAGGTTTTTAAGAATTTCTTTTCACAAAATACTTTTTTTTTGTAAATCATTGCCCTCATTATATCACTTATACATTGTTGGAATTTATGTCCTAAAACACGTGATTCGTAATCATATTCTATTCAATAAAGTTGTTAGTGATACTATAATCTTAAAGCAAATAAACTAAGGACCCAAGACTATTATTGAGTAAACTTGAACTTTATGTGGAGACATAAACGTGGATCAAGTTCGAGTATATAGCTTAAATAGTCTATAGTATACGAATACAATTGGACACCTTATTCTGGGGACACTATGGATGCGACTCACATTATAGTTAGTACAAACGATGTGATCCTGAATTATTGATGTAGAGACATGAAAGTGGGGGCATGCTATGTAAATATTTTACATAAGACTGGAATCATGAAATAGTCACTTTTAGGTTATAACACCGTTGACTTTAGTAAAACTGACTATTTCGTTTATAAACATCAAGTGTAACTTAATCTTAATCCTGAGCTAACTTGAACTCCTGTTCACACAAGATTATCATTCTTTATAGGTGAGGGCAGCTCATTAGTGCTGACCCAATAAGCCTCCCATTTCAGAGGTAAGATCTTGCGAATAACTGAAGACATAGGGTGCAAGATGGAATTCATTACCCATTATGGAGATAGAAGATATGTTGTTCCCTTAAGGACAAAATTTAAGTCTTCAACAAGGGATCCCACCCTCTTATTAACCCAAGAGGGATTTGGTTTAGAGGTTGGACCTTAAACCAATTATTCAATAGTGGATCAGTGGGACTTAAGGAGCAAGATATAGTCTCGAGAGTAAAACGGTACTTTGACCCATATGAGGTTATGAACAACCTATGAAGGATTAGCTTATTTATTATGGTTATATCACATAGACATAAATATATCTATAGTGAGAGAAGTGCAACTATGAGACTTTAGTGGAATGATCCGTTAATTAACGAAGGTTGATGAACTCGGTTTAAAGAGTTTAGCTAGTTAATCTTAAATCGTTGGAGTCCATGATCTATAGATCCATTAGGTTCTCCTGCTAGCTCACAAGGAATCAACTTAGAACATTATGATGAAATAATTTGAATTGTCGAATTAGGCAAAGAGAGAGAAATCGACGAATATATTTGATATAGTCGTCGGTTATATTTTTAAGATAAAGCTTCATGTTTAAATGTGATTTAAATATTAAATTATGAATATGAATTCATATTTGAAAGCTTGAAATTGTTAAAAAAGGTCAAAGTTGTAAAAAGTCAAAAGATTGACTTTTGAATTTGAAAAATTAAACTTTGACCGACTTTATATTCAAATGTTATTTGAATTTTAGAAAAATAAATGTAGGTTCATACTCTAAAGGTCAAAATTAGTCAAGACAGATAAAATGGTAAAAAGTCAAAATATTGACTTTTGACTTTTTAGGTGTCAAATTACCATATTACCCTTGGAAGCACATCACATGTAATTAACAAATGGTTTCATGCATGTAAGACACCTACTTAATGATATGCCAAGAATGGAGAATGAAAGCTCACTACATAAAATTTTGGCATGTAGTTTGCTTATAAAAGGAGTGTTTTTTGCAAATGTCTTTTAAGTAATGGTTTTTGGGTGAAATTGATTTTGTAATTTGGAATTGAAAAATCAAACCAAAACTCCTTTTCTCTCCACAAGATCTCAAAGCTAAGTTCTTCCTCCTAAAACTTCATCATTCTCTCTATTTTCTCCACTATTCGAGTGCCACAACTCGGTTCTAAGTTTAGAGAATAGCAGGTCAATGCTATTGATAGTTCTGACTTCAAATACATGACGAGATTACAACAATAGAAAAGCATCAAATGTGAGTTTTTCTATTAACCCTAATTTTATTTTATTTTAGGGTTGTAATGCATGTTAATCACTAAAATATTTAGTTGCAATTAGAGTAAAATCCAATCTTTATTCTGCTGCACATGTCTACCGTTTCCATCATACTAACTTTTTAAATAAACATTTCAAATCGCATAAACATACATTTCATGCAAACACACATTGATCAATAGTCATTCCTTTTGCCAAGGATCTAAATTATTCTCTATGCAAAGACTCATCATCTCGCGTTTAGACTACTAAGATGACCTTCTTATCATCAGCATATGAGAATATTCTGACTTATTCCTTGTTGCTCAGGCTGAGGCAAAATGCACATCTTTTGTACATTGTCCCACCTCATTTCACCATGCACATCTTTTATATATGGCTGCTTACTTTCTATGTGCACATAACAGTTAGCTCATTAATAGGAAGCAGACTAATGGTTTGAACACCATTTCTCAGTCAATGAAAGTACATAAAATATGTTTTAATCATAATATAAGCTTATCATTTGAAATCTGTTTGGAAACATTCACATTGAAATCATCATTTCAAATCATTAAGGACTTTATAAGGAAATTTTTTAGCATATAAACACTTTAAAGAAAACACTCATTAAAACTTTATTCTCGAGACCAAAATTCTTCTTTACTTCTTCTTCTTCTTCTACGTAGCACTTCAGCAACACTTCCACACTTAAATTTTCTTCTAAATTTTAGAGTATCAATACTAAATAATCTGGTCTGATCCCCTATTTATACAAGTCCTAAAACAACTTAGTCATCCTTAATCTCTTGATATCACGCCAACTCCTACTTATAGTGGTACACGTGTAAACTTAAGGTTTAACTTAAACATACTTAGCTTAATCTTCTACACGTGGCCCATTAAGTAAACTTAGAAAATTTCAGAGTAGTTTCCTTACTTCTTCTCGTCTATTTTTCCTCTCACGAAACACCTTGATTTCATAATGCATTAACTTTCACAAGTCTTGTCCCATTATCCTTTTCATGAGTTAACTTAATTATTAACTCTTAACGCATAGTCTTACTTAATCACCAAGTCTTAATTTCTCTTTCCATCCTTTTATTCAAAACGCATATTTCTATTCTTAACCAGAATTTTAACCTTTTAACTTAGGTGTGTGTCTTACACCTCAGCTGAGGCCAAATAAGTCAATTCAAGGATTTAGCCCAACCTCTCTTCTCTTTTCTCTCCTACACTCCCAACTTTGTTATGAGATGTGAGGTTTTTTAGAGATCAAGATAGAGAAATTTTTTGGAGAAAGTTTTTTCCCTCTAGAAAACCTAGTTCTCTTTGTTATGACATTTGAGAGGAAAATGAAGAAATCCTTAATAGAAAAAACAAACAAATAAGAATATAAATTATATCATATACTATTAACATATTATTTCCTACTTTAATTTGAACACTTCAAATTATTCTTTCAAAACGATATTGGTTGTGATCTAGAAAGGAAACCTAATGGATCTACAAATTATAAGCTCTAATAGTACGAGATTAATTAATTAAATAAATCAACATTCATTAACTATGAGGCAAACCACTAGACTCATAGTTGCACTCATATGCATTGTATAGGACATGTTGCGTCCATGGATATAACCATTTCATGTAAGTCCATTTCTTCACAAGTTGTTCGTAATTATAGTTGGATCAAATTTCTATTTTAACCCTGTAATTATTGCTTAATCATTAAATACCACTGATCATCTACTGAATCATTTATTTTTAGTTCATTCATAAACCAAGGCCCTGTCAAGCTAGTGAGAGAGTGAGGTCCATTGTTCAAGTTCTAAAGTCAGCACTTAAGTGAACTAATCACTTACTTACTCGAAGTAACAAATAGTGAATTTCATCTTGAGAAATTACATTCCTAAAAAAGTGTATAGATGCTTTCACACACTCACGAATGTCACACAAAAAAAATAGACAACAACTGAAACAAATAAAACACCAACAAAAAATAAAAGTGAAGAGACACAGAAATTGATAGCCTAGTTCAATGATATACCACCTATGTTTGGAGGACATTTTTCTAGAGAAAGATAATAAACTAATATTGAAAGTTATGCAGTTTACAATGTAGTACTTGTCTTTAATACTTCTACTACAGTGACTCATGTAGAGCTTAACTTGATGTTTACTTAGGCCCCCCTAGATGCGAGACTCCCTTTCAATGTATACTTAAGCCTTCCCTAAGTTGTGAGCTCCACTCTCTCTCCACGTGCTTAGGCTCCCTCTAAGAGTGAAAATATCAATGGCTTCACTTTGCTCCCCTTTGGTAAGAACGAAATGTTTCTCATGATAATATCTTCTATTCTAATCAACAAACTTCCTTCACTATTAGATCTTAGGCTCCCCCTAAGATAGAGAATCTCTTATCGTATTTGATTTTTAGTCTTTGCCAAAGATTGAGAATCTCTTCTCAATAGCAAAGGTTTAGACTCCCCTTAAACCTGAATAATCTTAAGTATGTAGCAAACAACAAATGAAGAACTTATTGTGGAATGCAATGAGCAACAAACAAATACAAAGAACACAATGGCCATATGAAGAACCACTATTGCTAAAAAAAAAGTTGTTGCTCGATGAAGAACATTGTGTGGTTACACGATAATCACGTTTAGCTTTTCCAATAAATAAAATTAACAACCCTAAATGGATTTCATAAGTTGCTTTAAATAATCTAATCCAACAGGAAAATATAAGATAACCTTTCGAAAAGGAAAAGATACCAGATAAAATAATTTAGTCACAATATTCTAATGAGGAAAATATTTGCATGAAAACCTTTTGATGTTAAACACGAATGTTAAGACCTTGCACATAACAACCACACAAAATTTTGCCTTAGAAAAATATAACGACAACAGCTAAAATCTCCAACAGTTCTTAGCCCATTATTCGACTAGTCCTCAAAATGGTATCTTATTTAATTGGCGACTCAAACCACTATGGCTCGTGCAAATCAAAGAACGAGCCCTCATTGGCAGGAGTTCATAACTCACTTTAGGATTAGGATTGAGTTACATATGATCATCATGGTGAAATATTAATATTTTCAATTAACAGAGTTATAAAGAGAAATTAGTTATTTCACAGCTCAATCATATTCAAACTTCTTGTATAGTATACTTTCACTATCATGTCTTCACATGATCAAATAAGATTGATTGTAATACTTACAAAGTGGATTGTATCTATAGTATCACAAAGGTAAGACACCAAACCTTATCCATATATTGTATAGTATTTAGATTATTGTTTAAACATGATTCGTCTTGATGCCAACTACATAAAGGGTGTTTTGGTAAGGAGTTGGTTATTGGAATCTTAACTTATTGTAGTTGAGTTATAATACTTTTGTATTCGTGGCATAGATTAGTTTAGTTTAGGTCATAATAGTATGAGTTTAAGGTGTAAATATTTTAGTTTGATAAGAAAATAGTAAACGTTATAACAAAGAATAAAAAATTGATGAATGTGGAATGTGGAATAGTAAAAACTATAGCAATAGTAAATACTATAGTGATAAACATCTATGATGTGCTTATTTTTACTTTTAATTTAGGGTTGATTTTACTAGATTTAATTTATTTGCTTGTGTTCGTTAAAAAATTAAGGGTAATTTTTTCATTTAGATGGAAAAGAGACAAAAATGGGCAAAATCGAGTTCATTAAAGCAAAAAAATGAATAAACTACACAAAATTTAAAAAATGCCTCTAAAAGTTGAATAAGGTGACAACACTGACCCAAATGTTGCAACACCACTGATAACTTGTAGAAATACAATTATTGTGGCCTTTTAGATAAAACAATGGAGTCAAAACGAGATAAAGAACCAAAACATGTAGCTTTTAATGCAAATTTGTAATGTTAAGAGAATACACTTTACATAAGTCATTATGTTTGATTAACTATGCTTTTAAGTGTTTTTACACGCAGGATGACAAAAAGAAGCGAATCGCAAGAGGAATCTCGTGTAAGAACTCAACGATAAGTAAGAAATATGGCGATTTACACATCACGTGGCAGATACCAACACATCACTTGAGATGGTTCTCTAGAATACAAGAGTGATAGTTGGAGCTGATGTCACACGAAACGACTACTTTCAGCACTGATATTTGTAGGCAAGGATGAGTGTGCAGCATAGCGTAATTAACACTGCAAGAAATTGGGCATTTCCCAATGCAGTAAGGCACGTCGAGAAAGAGAGCATCGGCAGAACATCCGAATTGTCGACGCAGGTAGGTCCACGTCGGGGGTTAGGGCTTTTCCCTGATGTATATAGGTCAACGTCGAGAAATGGTGGTATTTAAATCATGTCGTTTGGATAACCGTCAATGGCATGAACCAAACATCGAGAATTCCTTCGAATGTTTGACGTAATTGATGACACATCGGGAAATCTATAGGGGAATTTCCAACGTCCACAGTGTTGCGTCAGAGGAAGGCCTGATCATTAATTGTACGATAAGCCTTCCTCCAACGTGCGTCAGATGCGTTAGAAATTGTCCGTAGATTTCCCAACATGTCGTTTTTAGCGTTGGGCTTTCCTTGGGAATTCTTAACTTCTGGTACATGGCGTCGGGACTTCCCTAGGGAATCTCAACGTTTTCGTTGTGCATTGGGAATTCCCTCATCTTTTTATTCCCCCTTAATACAACAAAACCACACCCAAGAAGAAAAAGAAGAAAAACAAAACGAGAGAGGAGAGGATTTTGTGAGGAAGATTCGAGAAGAAGAAGGAGTTGCCACCGTTGTCGTCTCCATTTCGTTGCCGTCGTCAGTGCATATCGGTATATATAATTTTATGTAGTTTTTGTTTTATTTATATTACAAATTAAGATTTTGAATATGTTGGCTTGAATTAGGAATTGTGAATTACAAATTAGATTTTGGAATAATGGTTTGGTTTAGAATTTATGGTTTATGTATTCGATAATGTAATTGTATGTTTGTATGTAATTTTAGATAATTTGGGATAATTTATTTAATTTTGGATAATTTAGGGTAATTTATAATAATTTAGAGTAATTTATGTAATTTAGAATGATTTAGGGTACTTTATGTAATTTAGGGTACTTTAGGTAATTTATAATAATTTAGGGTAATTTAGGTAATTTATAATAATTTATAGCAATTTATAATAATTTATGTAATTTATAATAATTTAGGTTAATTTAGGGTACTTTAGTTAATTTATAATAACTTAGGGTAATTTAGATAATTTATAATAATTTATGTAATTTATAATAATTTATGTAATTAAGTTTAGAGTTTTATAGATAAGAGTTGGATGAAACTTAGGAATAAGTTATTGGTTGAGTATAGAGAGGGTGTGTCCCAACTTTTAGAGATTGCCAAATTCCACGTCGATGCTTACAGACGAATAAGGTTCTCATGTAAGAGATGTATGAACTCAAATTGGTACTCATTAGAGGGTGTGGAGCGACATCTATTGACCATCAGAATATCTCCCTCCTATATAGAATGGTTGTATCATGGAGATGTAGTGAACTTACATAGATATATTGAAAGGTTAGAGGAAGGAACCAGTAGTAACCCTTTTGATGAAGGAACTAGTAGTAACCCTTTTGATGAGGAAGATGAAATGTTTGATATGCTCAACGATTTACAAGCTCCAATTGAAAACGAATGTGAATTAAAAGCTCCGATTGCTGTAGATATAGAAGAAGAAACATCGAACATATTTTATGACTTATTGAATGAAGCTCGTAGTGAGTTATACCCCGGTCGTCCCGAATACTCTTCTCTTAAGTTTTTGGTTAAGATGATGCACATAAAGATTTTAAACGGTTGGAAGAACAAGTCATTTGACATGATGTTAGACTTAATAAAGAGTGTGTTTCTAATGTGTGGTACGAACGTTCCTAGTTCATTCTACGAAGCTAAACGAAAATTGCGTGACTTGGGTCTGGGATATGAGACAATTCATGCTTGTAAGTATGATTGTGTCCTGTATTGGAAGGAGTTTAAGGATTTGCAGTCTTGTCCAACTTGTGGTGAGTCTCGGTATAAGGTTAGTCCTAATCATAAGAAAGAAAATTTTTTTTTGCATAAGGTATTACGTCACTTTCCTTTGATACTGAGATTGTAACTTATTTGTTTCACAAGAAGGATCTTCTGACATGAGATGACACCATGACAAACGTGTTCAAACGGATGATGTGTTGAGACATCCAGCCGATGTGGATGGATGGAAACATTTTGATTTTGAATATCTTGATTTTGCTGCAGATGCACCGAACATTCGTCTGGGATTGGCTTCAGATGGTTTTAATCCCTTCGATCACATGAGTACCTCGTACAGTATGTGGCTTGTGGTGTTAATTACTTACAATTTGCCACCCTGAAAATGCATGAAAGAGTCAAATTTTTTTCATGACATTGCTTATTCTTGGGCCAAAATCTCCTGGAAGGGAAATTGATGTTTACCTTAGACCCTTGATTGAAGAACTTAAACAGTTATAGACATTTGGGGTGCGTACGTATGATTCCCTTACCAGTAATTTTTTTCAGTTGTACGCAGCCTTGTTATGGACGATAAATGACTTTTCAGCTTATGGTGATTTATTGGGGTGGAGTACAAAAGGGTATCAAACATGTCATATATGCATGAGAGATAGATCTTCCTTCAGGATAAGAGAAAAAATATCTTTCATGGGACATCGATGTTATCTTCCTAAGAACCATGTTTGGTGAAGAAGTAAGTTGTACAATGGCAAGGTAGAACGTAGGGCTGCTTCAGTGGTAATGAACGATCACGAAGTAATAGAACAAGTAGATTAATTGGAATTTCCAGTTCTTAGTAAACATCCTGCATTAAAGGAGAAGAAAAGAAAGAGAGCTTTTAATTGGACTAAGCAAAGCATTTTCTTCGAACTTCCTTACTGGTCGAGATTATTACTACATCACAAACTAGACGTAATGCATATTGAAAAGAATGTTTGTGACAATTTGATTGGTACGTTGTTGAATATTGAAGGAAAAACCAAAGACACCATGAATGCACGATTGGATCTACAAGATTTAAAAATTATAAAGGATTTACATCTTATAGATGTTGGTAACCGATTGGTAAAGCCACATGCGAGTTTCACGTTAACTAACAGTGAGTGAATTGAGTTTTGCAAGTTCTTGAAATCAGTGAAGTTTCCTGATGGATTCGTTTCTAATATTCCTCAATGTGTGCATGAAAGAGAAGGAAAAATTTTAGGTCTCAAAATGCACGACTGTCACGTTCTGCTACTCGACTTCTACCTATTGGTGCTCGAGCTTTCTTACCAAAAATGTGTACACCGCTGTTACTGAACTGTGCAACTTCTTTCGTGATTTATGTTCCAGAACAATACGAGTAAGTGAGTTGGACAAACTACAGACATATATTATAGTCATACTTTGTAAATTAGAAAGAATATTTCCACCTGCCTTCTTCAGCGTAATGGTACATCTTGTAGTTCATCTACTATACGAAACCAAGATTGCTGGACCAGTTTCTTATAGTTGGATGTATCCTATTGAACGAAGTTTATGCACATTAAAATAGTATGTGCGTAACAAAGTACGACCTGAAGGGTCTATTGCGGAAGCGTATCTGATGAATGAATCATGAACCTTTTGTTCACGATACCTAAGTGGAATTGAGACGCCATTCACTAGAGATGAACGAAACAATGATAACATTCCGAATGATGAGATGATGGGTGAGTTTGAAGTCTTCATTCAGAAATTAAGACCATTAGGGGCATCAATCGTTCGTCCTCTATCACAGAAAGAGAAACATCTACTTCACTGGTACATTCTCAACAATGTAGGTGAAATATCGGAGTATTGCAGGTAAGCATTTGTAACCCTTTCACTTACTTTATCTTACAATTGGTGTCTTACGTCCTGAGTATATAACATTTCGTTATTAGGAGACACTTGCGACTGATATTTCTACAAGTTCAAAATGCTCAAGAGTTTAACAGAAGACACCAACGAGCATTTTCTGAATGGTTAAAAAATTAGGTCATAGAAATGCGCGAGAGAGAAAATATTTCCACTGATTTATTTTCATTTGTGATGGGACCAACGCCTGATGTTCAGTCTTATAATGGATGCATTGTCGGTGGATTGAGATTTCACACGACAGAACGAGATTCCAGATGCACTACTCAAAATAGTGGAGTAATGGTAGTCGGTGGTGAGAATAATAATTTCTACGGTGTTATCGATGAAGTGTTGGATGTTCCTTATCCCATGGGACGACGTGTCTGGCTATTTAAATGTAGGTGTTGAGAGTTTAAGGTTATATTTTGGAGGTCGTTCGAGTTCTCGAAAGAAAACTCAAGGTGATTTAAGAGGTTTCCAACAACAACGAAGTCTTCAAGAGTTACTCTTCTTCGATTCCTTTTATTCTCTTCACTATGATACTTAATAATGCATATGGAAATATGTCTTTTAGGGCATTGATCATGAAATTACTTATGAAACTGAATTGATATTTTGGTGCTTTCATGTAATTGTTGAACTCTATGCTTTCCAATGTTATTATGCTTAATTATTATTGAATGTTGAATTAAATATTCAATTGAAGGATTGCATGTTTTATTGGAACTATAACATTGAATTGCTATTAATCTATCGTGCAAATAGTTAGGAGAATAGTAAAAGTTGATCATTACCATGCTTATTGCCATGCATCTTAATTTAATTTTAAAAAGTTAGTAATCATTAAGATTGTATGGACACAAATTATTTTTCAAAGAAAACAATCCATAGACTTGACTATTAAGTTCATATTCAATTCCTCGAAATGTCAATTTATTAATCAATGAAATAAGTAATATATTTATCACTCTAAAATATCTCATATCTTGAATTTTTATTTTTATTATTGTCTTATTTATTCAACTCAATTAAAAAAATTCCACTCAATTTACATCATTTTAGATAAAATTAATTCGACTCTAGCATAGCTAAGTTAAAACCAAAATTTGATCCTTGAGGACGATACTCAACCTTCCAAGTCATTTTATTACAACTTGACCACGTGTAATGTGAGACTCGTATTTGAAACAGAAGAGTCAAAATTTTGACTAAGTAATAATTAGGCGTTGCGAGAAGAAGCTTGCATTTTGAAGTTTGTGTTATGATGACATGAGACAAGAAGGCGTTTTGAAATTACTACACGAAATGAAACCAAGCGAGGAGATGTCTAGTTTGATTTGGCAAGGGTTAAGTTAAGTTGTAAGTTAAGTAAGATTAAGTGAAATATTGAGCTTACACGTGTACTACCTTAAGTAGGAGTTGACAGTATTTTAGAAGCTTTGTGATAACTAATCAAGCTTAAGGATTAGTATAAACAGAGGAAGACATCAGAATGTTAAGAGTTTTACTCGGAGATTTCATGCAGTGAAGTGTTACTCTGCTCGGTTGCTTTTAGGTGAGAAGAAGAAGAAGAAGTGGACCTAGGCGCTTTGATAAATCAAGTCTTCGTGGGTGATTTTCCAAAGTATTTGTATATTTTTAAGCTTTCCTTTTATGTTTTGAGATTTGTAAAAGAATGATTTTAAAGCATTTGAAATGAAAGATTATATTTTAAAGTCATGTTCTGTGTTGAAATGAATGATAAAATATGTTTTAAGCATTAGTCTTAATTTTATCAAAGAGCTAACTGTTATCTACACATAAGGTTAAAGGCAACCGTGTAGAAAAGATCTGCATGGTGAAGTGAAGCCGGACAATGTATAAAAGATGTGCATTATGTTAAGCAACATGAACAACGAAGAATGAACCAAGAAGTTCTTGGATGCTGTTGATGAAAAGACTATCACAGTAGTCTAAACACAAGGCGATGAGTCTTAGAGTAGGGAATAGTTCATGTTCTCGGCGAAAGAGATTCAAGACTAATGTGTAACATATGAAATGATGTTTATATAATGTATTTCCAAAGAGTTTCTCTTAAAACCTCACTAAATCTTTTGACTTATGTTTTAAGTTTTCACTTCTCAGGTGACTAGGCGTTGAGGCTAAAGTAAAAAAGGGTTGAGAAGCTGTTAGACGAAGATAAGCCACTTGGCGTTTTCTTTAAGTTCTAATGTTATTATTGTATCTTGTAAAGTGTGTTGTAGAATGTTGGTTTAAGATTAATAAAGGATCAATTTATATTATTATGTTGCGTTGAGTGTTTACCTCCTAAAGTATTAATTTAAGTTAAGTATAAAGTCATCAAACGTTTAAAGCAAAACTAAAAGGACTTAAGTTTGAGTGAGACGTTAGAGTCAAGCCTCAAGTAATGTCGTGTAACGCATGACAAGCGTCGAGATGCTTGCAAGACGAGGTGTGACATGTAATTGTGAATTGTAGAGGATGTATTGGTTAAGGTAGACAAATTCATATTTTCAACTGATTTTTTTGATACTTAATATGGACAAAGATGTTGATATTCCCATCATCATGGGAAGACCATTTTTGGCAACTGGAAGGCCACTGATTGACGTGCAAGATGGAAACTTCTTTCATTCATTAATATGAGTACAAAAAATTTCACTTCTTAACTTTGTTCGTGACTAGCTAAATTTTTTTTTATGAATTAAGAGAATAGACTAATTTTTCTTCAAAAACATACACAAAAAAAGTTTAGTTCATTTAACCTTAGCTAAAAATCCATGCTTGAGTTAATTAAAAGGTTGATTTAAGTGTAGGTCGTTAACTATTAAAAAAGTAACGTTAAGGTCACTTCCAAAGCATAGTAGCCCTAGGTCACTTCCAACGTATACTACCTATGGTTCATTGCAATTTTACCAATGCAAATTTACAAACGAACACAACATTTATTAAAAAATAATAAAAGGCACCTTAGTAACATATTACTTTTTTGAAATGTGCATAAAGACTTAATAATTGGTGCATGAATCAAAGTAGGAGAACAACTGAAAAGAGCTCTATTGTTCTTCATGTTTGTATTTGTTTTTTGAATTAAAATGACTTACAGACATGGGAGATGATAAGATTTGGCCATAAATGATTACGACAATGGACTTACTTAAACATTTTTTTACAAGTGATCTTTATCTTGTTATTCTCTTAGACATGAATCCTTACATACTAAATTGGAAATTCATTCTAAAAAATAACTTATAAAGTGAGATTTACGCCGTAAAGTCTCGTAGTTAATTAGTTATTTTAAATAGTATTTATTTCAATTATTAAATTATCCATTACAATAAAAATTTAATAGTATTACATAAAATTTGAAAAGTATGAAACTGTTTAGAGCAAGGACTATCTTAATAGTTGTTTCCTTACTATACTAAACACTATTTTGTAATATTCAATTAACTATAATCAACACTATTTCAAAATCTCTTCTGTTACATAAAATGGTGACACACAAGTGCATATGAAATAGCTTGGAAGGCAAACATCGTTCTTAATGATCAAACTTTGGTTTTAACTAATTAGCTATTCCATAATCGAATTGATTTTATCTAGGGTGATGGAAAAGAATTTTGAATTTGTTTTAATTGAGTTAAATGAAAATTCAAGATATGAGATGTTGTAGGTTTTGATGAATTCATTACTTATTTCATTGATTAATAAATTGACACTTCATGAAATTGAATATGAACTTTAATCAAATTATTTTGGGAATTAACAAAAATAAACCAATTTCGAGGGGTTATAGGTTTTTGGGATTGTTTTTCAAAAACTGAGGTTTAGGATGAAATGGGGTATGAATAGTCTAAAATGCCCTTACATGAAAATTTTCTTCTTTTCTTTTTTCCTTCTTCTTTTCCCACGTTTTCTCTAACTTCTCTCTAGATTTTTCTCTCTCAAGCTCTGTTGCTATTTCTTAGAATTATAAGTCACATCGAAACAAACACTCTTGTTATTTTGGGAAGCATTTATGTTTTTTTTTTCTTAATTATTGTTATAGATAATCTTTCTAATCAAGTGGAACGTTTAAACCTTAAATGTATAACTTAAAATCAATTTTATAACTATTCTAAGTAATTAAGGTTGTTTAATATATATTTAGCAAGTTTTTTTTTATTTTATTTCATCTCACAAATACCTTACAACTTCCAAATTTTAAATGTTCAATTTTAAATAATTCATATATTTATTTTATGTGATTTAAAGTGCTTCTACACCTCTTTTAGAAAGATTTTAGCTATTATTTTTATCTCACGAACATTTTGTACATATCTTGCAATGTCCGAACTTAAATTTCTAACTTTATATCAATTATATCCTTCGAACTTGCTAGATCATGTTAAAAACACTCGAAATTACCTTAAAACAACTGATTTGAGGTTGAAGATTTAATTTTGAAGAGATGTGAAATAAAATAATACGTGTAAAATCACCAAAAATTACCTAAAACTAAGAATGATATTTTTTTTCATTTCACTTTTTTTTTGCCACCAAGGATAAACAATTTGTTTTTTTCTAATTATTTTTTTAAAAATCTCTAAATTTAAAAGTTAATTTTAGGTTCTTTAAAAAATATAACAAAATGCTAAAATATTAACAATTTCGAAAACGAAAAATGTCTACCGCCTTCAAAGACAAAATAAAAACATGACCCATTATTAATTTACACCCAATGCGCGTAATAAATTTGGTAAAAGATTATTTAAATTTGACTATTCGTTAGATTAATTTTTTTTTTAAGATTTTTTGACTATTCGTTAGATTAAAGTTTTTTTAAGATTTTTTTTGGTACATTTAGATTTGATATACCTTACAATTTTAAAATTGTAGGTTACTCTATTTAGATTTGGTCGCTTAAATTTAGATAAGTTTTTTTTCAAAACTTTTTGGTACAATCCTTAATATCTATACACCAATTTGATTGATTAAATTTGAATGGCCAAATCTAAACAATTTTTTTTTTCAAATTTTTTGTTTATATTTGTTAGTTTAAATTTTATTACCAAAATCTAAATGATTTTTAAAAAGATTTTTGGTATAGGATATTCTATATTTGGCATAAGATTTTAAATAATTAATTGATTTTTTTTAAATGAATATTTTATATTTATACAATAATATTAATATTGTAGAAAAACAGAGAGAAAAAAAAAAAGAAAAAAAACGATGAAAAAGGACAAAGCTAAAAAGAAAACTTGATAACTTTTTATTTTTTTTTATCGAAAATTAAACTTAATGTTATCTAATTAGAAATTTTTGGTTAAAATAAATTGAGACTATTTATGAATTTTTTTTTTATAAAATTTAAATTTTATAAAATATATCAATTATATCAACGATAGCTATTGATATGGTATGATGATAAAAAACTATCATTGCTGTAATTTATAAATATTTTAATTTATTTTGACATTTTTAAACGTAGAAAACTTTTTAAAAAATTAAAAAAATTGATTTTCTTTTTTCTACAGTCGAAAATGTCCTTAAATAAATATATAATTAAAGTTCCTTCTCTTTGCAAGTCATTTTGCTTCATTCCTCCGCTAGTTCTTCTCCATACCCTTCCGTCTAAGTTTTCTGCTCTTTCTTCATCTCTCTAAATGGAATCGTAATCTGTGTGATTTTTCTTCATAGTCCCGTAAGATGAGAGTGCTGTCGAATAAGATTTCAAGAGAGGAATTGAAACCGGGGGATCACATCTATTCTTGGAGGCAGGCCTATATT
>JBBPDI010000032.1:13746842-13771374 GCA_037974545.1 Cucumis variabilis | reverse complement strand
AGAGAGGCGAGTAGATTTGGCAGTATTTCTACTCCAAGAAGAAGCTGAAGATTGATGGACATTAGAAGAAAGCAGGCAAGGAAGGGTGACACGAGAGGAATTTAAAGAAATATTTTATTCTAAATATTTATCGTTAACGTAGTTGTTGAAGGAAAAAGAGATGAGTTTCTCCATTTGAACCAAGAAGAACTCTCAGTTGTTGAATATGAGAGGAAATTCACGAAATTGGCAAAATACGTCTGAATATTAATCATAGATGAGGTAGAAAGATGCAAGTGTTTTGTAAACGACTTGCGAGAGGATATTAGGACTCCTGTGATGCCTATTTTAATAAGAAGTGATTATGCACAATTGGTGGACATAGCCCTACGAGTGGAAAAGAGTTTGGCCTTAAAAAGATTAAGTTTTGACTTAAGAGAGAGAGGAGAAGAAGAAAATCGCAAGAACAAGAAAACTCTAATTTTAATGTTATAAGGCTGTAATTTCAAAAAGAAAATTAAGTAATAAAAGTAATTTTTTTCTTCTTTTTATTGTCTTACTATTTAAATTTCAAGGATGAAATTTCTTAAGAAGGAGAGAATTGTAAGACCCGTTTCTAATTTGAGTTTAAGAATTTAAAATCTGGTTAGAAGTTTTGAAATTTTGTGTTTTAGAATAGAGTAGGCATTTTGAAATAAGACTTTGCGCTAAGAAGTAAAATTCAGCTTAGTGGAGTGATGTGACTTCATAGGACCGAAGTCAGCACTGGCAATCTCAAAAGAATAAAAGTTTTCCACTTGAACCTACATAAAAAAGTAATTCATCTTCACCAAGAGGAGGTCTGAATAGACCACAAAGGGGACTTGTATGGGCCAGCATAAGGATCGATGGACTATGAAAGAGAGTCTAGATGAACCACAAGTGTAAAGAGTTCATTCTTTCTCTTCTTCTTCGGTCATGCTGTAGTGCAAAAGCTAAGAGTTAGGGAGGAGAAGAGCCCATCCCCCATTTCCTCTAACTTGTATTCATTGTTTTCCTCTTTCCATTAGTTTGAAAAGGTAATATTATTATACAACAACAAGGAGGACCTCACAGACTGAGGCCAAGTCACAAGAGCGGACAACGCTTACAAACACAGCAAAAAACCAAAGTACTAAAAGAAAGAACAAAAAAGAAAACAAAATTAAGAACAACAAAATCACAAAAAGGCAAAATAACCCCACAAAACAGCGTAGGGAAACAAACACAAAGAAAAAGCACCCCACAGCCCGAGGACAAGCATATAAAGGAATAACAAAATGAAAACAAGCTAAATAAGATCATGAGCATCCTCACGTCAAGAAACAACACGAGCACGGATACAAGAACGAATAAGCTGAAACAGAACAATGGGCTCATGAGCCTGACCACCATGTATATGATGATTTTGCTCCTTTTAGATGAAGTAAATCATGGCACACCAGAGAACATGCCACAACTTCCTCCTTACTCCTTTCCCACTACCCTAATGATAAATCTAAGTCAAAGCAACCCCTCAATACCCAATCTTGTGATAGAAATCCATAACCTGAAGGACCCGAGACCAAACTTCACATCGAAAAGGATATGAAAAAACAAATGAACACAAGACTCACAACCCTCTCACAAAGAATGTATGACAACAGAACCAAAATGTTCCACCTATGTAACCTATCTCTAGTACCCAATCTATCTCCGATGGCCAACCAAGCACAAAAGAAATGCTTGGGAACATTCCCCTCACTCTACAATAAACCCGCCCAATGAACCTGAACACTACGAGGGTGAATAGTATCCCACGCACTAGCGATCGAAAAACTACCTTGACGACCTGGAAATCAAACCCATCTATCCCCAACAGTTGAACATGGACTAACAACTTGAACCCTATCCCATAAATCAATCAACTCCAAAGACTCTCGTGGCCACCTTCACTCCTCATCTGGACCAATAAACTCAAAAGCCTAGCCTCTCGTTGACTCGTTGCTTCATAAAGCTGTAACACTTGAGATTAGGAGGGAGACATGAATAAATTGGTATTACATCTAATGAGAGGGATCCTAAGGATATGAAAGTAATGTTAAGACTTAAAATAATTAAAAGTTAATACCCATACCAACAAGGTGCACCTTTCTTTTCGATGGCTTGATCATAGGAACTCAAAAGTTAAGCGTGCTTAACTTGGAGCAATTCTATGTTGGATGACTTTCTGAGAATATTCCTAGAATGCATGTGAGTGAGGACAAAGCATGAAGGAATCGTGTTGGTTTGTGGGGAAAACTTTCACTTTAATAAGCCTTTAAGGATAGTAAGGATGATGTTGCCAGGTTGCAGGGGATGCAAGGGAATGTCGGGGATCCAAATTCCAAATCCTGGTTCAGATTCTGGGCCTGAGGTATTACAAATGGTATCAAAGAAGAATCTCTCCCAGTAAGATGTTGTTCAAGGACGAACCAAGTGGAAGTTTGTGGGCATGTAACGATCGAGATTAAGAGGAAGACATGAATAAACTCGTATCACATCTGAAGAGAGGGATTTCGATGACATGAAAGTAATGTTAAGAAAGACTTAAAAGAATTAAAAGTTAATACATATACCAACAAGGTGCACCTTCCTTTTTGGTGGCTTGATCATAAGAACTCCAAAGTTAAGCATCCTTAGCTTGGAACAATTCTATGTTGGGTGACTTCCTGAGAATATTTCAATGATGCATGTGAGTGAGGAAAAAGCATGTTGAAAGGACTTGTGTTGGTTTGTGAGGAAAACTTTCACTCTAATAAGCCTTTAATGATAGTAAGGATGATATTGCTAAGTCGTAGGGGATGCAGGGGAATGTCGGCGATCCGAATTCTAAATCTTGGTCTGAATCATGGGCCTGAGGCATTATAAAGCACCCTCTCACTAATCTGCCACACTCTACACCGCGCACCATCCCCTACCTCTATCCAGACATGCTCTTTCAGACTATCCCACCTATGCAAGATAGCCTGAACACACCATGATCGACCAATCATAAAATCAACCACCTACAACGACCTCCCCTTAAGAATATAAGCCTCCACCCAAGCAACTCACAAAGAACCCCAATCACGGATATCAAGCTCACCCTTCTCAAAAGGAAGACATACCTCAGCCCACGCCACCTTAACACTCCATCTACCTTCCTCCTTACCCTTTCAAAGATAAGACCTCAAGATTTTATCAACATTATGATAGACACTCGCAAGCAACATAAACACACTAGCCCAGTAAACCTACAGACTGAGAAGCACAAAGCGAACAAGCTGCAATCTACCAACAAAAGATAAAACTCTAGCAGATCAAGAATGAATTCGGCTAGTAATACGCTCAATAAAAGGAGCAGAATTAGTAGGCCGTAATGTACCAGAAAGTAAAGGAAGCCCAAGATAACGAATAGGAAGATGCCCAAGGACAAAAACCAAACTGACAGCTAAACGAGAAGTATCCTCACTATTAAGCCCCGAAACAAACATAGAATTTTTTCCAAGATTAGCAAAGAACCCCGAGAGTACACCAAATTTCTGAAGAGTCTCATCAATAAAACTCAGAGAAGAATCATCAGTAGCACAAAATATCATAAGATCATCAGCAAAGGTCAGATGAGTAAAATTAACATTCTCACAATGTTGATGAAACTGGAAAATCTGTAGAGGTCGATTTAAGCATACGAGAGAGAACCTTCATCACCATACCAAAAAGGAAAGGAGATAAAGAATCACCATGCCACAAACCTTTCCTACCATGAAAAAACCCCTCCAAAGAGCCAATAATCATAATGGAGAACATCAGGGAGGTAAAACAAGCCCTAAGCTAGCTAAAAAACCTCAAGGAAGTGCCAAAAGCAGTCAACAAGCCTAATAGAAAGTCTCAGTTAATAGAATCATAAGCTTTTTGGAGATTAACTTTCATAGTAAACTGAGGCTTACTAGAGTTAGTATGATAACCCCCAACTAGCTCATGACAAAGCAGTATATTATCAACGATACTCCTCCTAGAAATAAAGGCAGACTCATTACCACTAACAAAAGAGGGAAGCCACAGACTGAGCCCATCGGCAAAAATCATATAAATGCATTTGTAAATCATATTACAATAAGAAATAGGTCTGAAACCTTGCATACGTTCATCCCCACAATGTTGAGGAATGAGAGTAATAGAAGTTGTATTAACTCCATGAGGAAGATAACAAGTCTCAAAGAAATGCAAAAAAGCATAACTGAAATCCTCCCCAAAGCACATACCAGACACCTTTGAAGAAATCAACAAAAAACCTATCAGGACTAGGAGCCTTACCACTATCCATAGAAAATAAGACCATTTTAACCTCCTCACGCCAAATAGGAGCCTATAACTCTTGACAACACTATTCAGACCACCTAACTAAACAATGTCATCAATCAAAGGAGACAACTCCCTATAGCCAATATCCTAGGAATCCAAACTGTTATGAAAAATATTTAATTGCCAATTGTGCCATCCCATCATGAATAGTCAACTAGAAGCCATCTGAATCAACCACAGAAAGAAAAGAATTATGGCTCATACGAGAACGAATAGATAGATGGAAAAAAATAGAATTCTAATCACCTAGCTCCAACCATTGAATCCTTGGTTTCTGGCGCAGAGAGGCTTCCTTAAATCTAATAGTCGTCCAAAGTGGCAAGACTTGTTTGGTGACTCAAAACATTAAACATAGGATTTTGCTCAACCTCTCTCTGAACCCTATCCATGGACTCTTTACCAATACAAACCTTCTCACTAAGGCACCAAATATGTTGACCAAAATGTCTACGGAGGGTAGGCTTGAGGTAATGTGAATGTAAATTTCTCACAAAATTCACAATCAAAGAAACCCCTACATGGCAACCCCAAAACAAAGAGACAACTTCAATAAAAAAAGAATCCTCAACCCCATGGTTGAAGAACCGAAATGAAACCACCCTTTGTCTCTACTGAAAGCAAGGATAGAATAAGATAGGGGAATGATCAGAAATACCTCAAGGCAAAACACTAACTCTCAAACTTGGCCATGCAGCAAGCCAATCATCATTAACCAGAATACGATTAAGCCATCTCATCAAACTAGACCCATGAACCCTACAAAGCCAGGTGTACTAGTTACCTTATACTGCAGGCTCAACTAAATCAGCCTCACGAATAGCCATATCAAACTCCTTCATATCTATAGGAGCAGGAGACCCACCAAAAGCTTCAGAATGCAACCTGATAGCATTAAAGTCACCCAAGAAAATACTCGACCCCTTCCATCTAGAAGAGATCTCACCCATAGATGCCACAATAGATGTCTCTCAACATTATTATTAAAGGCATAGACATAGAACACCTCCATACAATCACCAGAGAGCAGATCTGTTAACGAACCAGAAATAAAATGTTCTTCCACCATACAAGGAGAAAAGATAAAGCTACTCCATTTCCACATCACCCAAATATGGCCAACCCCACTGCTACTATACTTACAAGAGTAACCCTAAGAATCTCCAAACCTACTAGAAATAGAATGAAAATTTTCTTCCTGAACTCTAATCTCCAGCGGACAATAGAAACCCACAAAAAACAAACCCAAAAAATTAAACATAGCTCTACACTTTGTGGGGCTATTTAGACCTCGTACATTCCATGAACATCAACTAATCATGAGAAGTATCAGGAGTATTCACTCCCACAGGATTACCATTTGGGGGCTGACCTCTGAGAACTATAGCAGTATAATCCACATGTAAGGGGGAAAGGGATCCATCCACTATAGATAAGGCCTACTTGTCTCCCTCACCAAACTCCATAAGATTGCCAAAAGAGTTAGATATAGGCACCTCTAGTCTTTTACCCCTATCTCGAACAGAAACCAACTCCCTTTTCTTTCGAGTAACAAGAGTAAATTCATCTCGTTTACCAACCTCCTTTTCTTCATGAATAATAGGTCTAATTGGAGAACTGTTAATCTCTCCTTCCTCCAATTGTTTAAACAACTCCAATACCAGATCTCTACAAGCCACATTATTCAAAACCTCCTATTTGTTAGACACTGCCTTACTCAATCCTCCTTCCGATGTAACTTATTCTCCACAATCCTAGGACACTTACCATCAAAATGCCCAAAAGCCCAGCACAAATTACATTTTTTAGAGCTTCCACTCATAATCTACAGTCATAATGAAATCCACTCCCCTAAGGTTAACTGTTATTTCAGCAGGCATAGGTGAGTCCACATTTCGTTCAATGCATACTCGCGCATATGAAAGTCTTTGTCTTTCCTTAGTAGCTAGATCTAAAGATAAAGATTTTCCTACAACACTAACAATAACAGCCAAACCTGATTCTATCCATAACACCATAGGAATTCTCCCATGTTTGATCCATACAGAAGCATAATAAAAAACAAAGGATTCATGGACAATATCGGGAGTTCATTTATAGAGGATCACAAGTTTACCATCAAGATGCTACGATCCTCTGGATAGGATCCACTCAATAGATTTTGGACGTCTGAATTGGAAACAAATGGGATCGTTATCAAGAATCGTAATCGTGGACATTTCAATTTCACCTCAGATTTTCTTTATAAGTCGATGGATGATTGCATAAGGAAGTTTTGCATCAACTAGTTATCCCACTATGGAATTTTCCCACACGTGCACTCCTTTAGCAATAACCTCTTCAGGAGGAACAACAATTTTATCCCTTAAGGATGTAGAGGAGTATAAGGAAGTGATTTTCCACTTGATGAGCCAAACAGAGAAATCCATGAAGACTTTAAACCACTGGTGGCTGATGGCTTCAAGATCTTTTGTTTACCAAAATTAATTTGATCTTCCACATTTTCCATTGAACCAAAAGAAATTGATTTCCAAGACTTCTGTCGATCAATTACTCCAAGACCTGTTACATTTAAATCAACTAGCCCACCAAAAATTAAGTAATTATTTGCCACCCCACATGACCTCGTATATGTTAATTTATTAGTTATCCCACACGGCCCAACTTCTTTAATTTTGATCTCCTTCACATATGGCCCAACACCTTCAAACCCAATTGAAGATACTTTACCCGATTTTTCACACGTCTGCCTATCTACACTCAATCCAATTCCTTGATTCATACGAATCAGTTTAACTCCCATCACCGTTTGAACTGGTTCATACATGGTGAAGATTGAATTTAAAGTAGGTCACAACTCGTTGCCGCGGACTTGCAATCCTTCCCAACCATGTCGTGCACTCTTTTCAGACCAGAAAAAGCTTGTTGCTTCACTACCATCACCTCACCAGACTCTATTAACGTTGATGTAGCTCCAATCATCAACAAGGAGCCATTTGAAATTACCACCCTACTCAGAGGAACACATCGAATAACTAAATGCAAGCCGAACGGAGAATTCTATGCGGTATTTTTAAACTCCAGCAAACCATCGAAATACAAATCACCTACAATTCGACAAATAATTATTCGAAAATCACCTTAGAGTCATCGGCCAGCTTGCCAGAATTTTACTTTATTGCCAACTGGAAAATTCAAGAGATGTGCGTAGTATTCTTTCGAAACAATCCACCTAAAATCCTCCTCTTTCCATTTTGCTATTTATTTATATTGTATTCATTCATATTGTACATTGGCCGAAGGCCTTCATTCTTTAATACAATGTATCTTTATACAGTTTTCAATCTATCCATGACTCTATTGTTCACTTGTCTTTGTGTTTTTAGCAGTTAGATTTGTGATAAGTTCTTAATAAGGAGTTTAGCTTAAAATTCCTATTGCATTAGTTGAGTTATATTCATCACTTGGCCAGTGTAAATCGCTAACTATCCTAGAGGACAAGTAGCATGGATAAGGCTAATGCGTGCAGGGAGGAGTTTGGAAACCAACTTCACCTTGGTGAGATAACTTCTAACATTAGTATTCCGAAAAGCGAACAAGTGTGGACATTAGGCACTGAGAGGTTGTTGTCCTTAAATGAGAAGTTCTATAAGTTTTATAATTGAAATCTCCTAGATATATCTCACTTAATCAAGCACAGACATTTGCATCCCAAAAAGTACACAAGTGAGGCATCTAAACACTTTGAGAAAAGGTCGCCTTAATCATGGTTTGATTATGCAAGTTATATTGCAACGAAGCTCTCACATTGCTTAATTGCCTAATAATGAGTAGACCTTCCTTCACCCTTCTCTCGCATACAAGTTAGTTCGCACAATCTTTTATCTTGCCATAATTTATTCTCTTGTGCATAAGTCTCTAGGTGTAAGTAAGTAGTAGTAGTTCATTTATATTGTTTTAACTTAATTGTCATAATACCTAAATGATAAGTAGACTCTAGAACTAATATCTGAAAACAATTCCCTGTGTTCGACCATGGATCACCCAGGTAAACCTATTGTTTGTTTGCGCTTGGGCGAGTAGTAGGAAAACTTGTACTCAACGAGGACTTAGCTATTACATGATGAAGAGGGATATAGTGAGCATTCTGTATGCCATGATCATGACTCATGACTCAGAGCATTTTACGCACAATGAACCTACTTTGTGATGTATTGCAATTGCATTATACAAACGCAAAACGACTAAGTCCTTAAATCCCACAAACCACACGTTGTCTAACACATCCAAGTTGAGAAAAAAGTCTCCTTCATGAGTACCGCTCGAAAATGACATAATTTAAAAACCAACAAATGTGAGTATTGCAAACTAAATGTATAGAAAAATGACTAATGTGTATACGTGAAGAAGATATTGTTATTCATCTTATTTCAATAAACAACCACCCTAAATTCAATATAACCCCACAAATCTCAACAATTACATATTCATTGATATTCCAAAATACTCAACACCAATCTTAAATCCTAAAACCAATTCAATAAACAAATACCCTAAATTCAATATAAACTCACAAATCTCAACAACTACAAATTCAATAATATTCCAAAATACTCAATATCAATCTTAAATCCTAAAATCAATTCAAATTTAATACTAAAATCTAAAAATTACTACAAAATTATATCATATGCATTCATTATATCAATGCTTATTATATTCAAAATTCGAATATATACATACATTTTTCTGATACTTAACATACATTTGAATCTAAATCCTAAAAACATTAATTATATCATATACATTTAATTTTCTAATTTCAAAAACAAAAAGAATAACAAACTTGATTGAGAACCGTGGCAGTGGTGGTGGCGGTGAGCGACAATGTAGGATGGTGTGGGGTGAAAAGAATGGTGACAATGACGACGAACGACAAGACGATGGCAACAGGCTCTCTCCTTGTCTCTTGACCATCTTTTCTTCTTTGTGTGTGTGTTATGTTCTATGTTCACAAACACAAAACAAATAGGTTAGAGAATCCCTGACGTTCTTGAAAATGTTGGGGAAACAGAACCATGCTCGATGATGTACATGCACACGTCGGGGAACGTGAACCCCTTCCCCAATGCCATTAGTGGTACGTCGGGGAAAATTGATGATTCAAAATTATTATACAATTTTTCCTAACGTGGTCAACACGATGTTGGTAAAAGGCAAAAGAATTTCGATGCTTCTACAGACATGTTTGGGAAAGCTTATTAATGAATATAAAAAATAAAAAAGATGGAGTTAGCCCGAGTGTAAATGGAGACGTCGAAAATGCTCCCCTAGGTCCACTTTCTCCGATGTGTCTCTTTTACAACGTTGAGGAAAGCCTATTAATGAATATAAAAAATAAAAAGACGGAGTTAGCTCGACGTGTAAATAGAGATGCCAGAAATGCTTCCCTATGCCGACACTGGTAACACTGTTATGAAATTGGTAGCTAATGGTTGATGCGGTATTTCTCGATGTCGTGTCCCACGTCGGAATTCCTTCAATTCCTTGTAGTATTAAGCTTAAACTAAAATGCCTTGGTAGCCTTCTCGCAAAGCAAGCTTCAAACCCTTCCTTCCTTGGCCTTAACACCTGGTTCCTAGAAGATGAGATTTTAAGAATGTAAGTCTACAGGACCTAGAGTGGTTTTAAGAAAACCTTTTCTCGAAATACTTCTTTGTACATATCATTTTGTCAAACATATTGAATTGCATAAATTCATCTTTTTCATATAACATAACATTTCGCACAAATGTTTCATCTCGCATAAACACACATCAATTATCAATATTCCTTTTGCCAAGGATCCTGAATCATTCTCTATGCTAGGTTATGTAACTTTGCGTTTAGATGACTGTAACAACAACATCCGACAATATACAGATTCTTCCTTGTTACTTAGGCTGAGACGCAATGCACATCTTCTATACATTGTCCCGCCGCAATTCACCATGTAGTCCTATACACTCTATGATGACCTTTATTATTTATGTACAAATAAAAGTTAGCTTATGGACAGGAATTAACCAATGGTTTGAAAACCATTTCATAACAATAATACATTAAAACACAATAAACATTCTTTAGAGTATAACACTTTTCATATAAATCTCTTTTAAAAATCATTTGAATTGAAACATTAATTCAAATCATCAAAGAATGTAAAGGAAAGTTGAAAGTCATTTATAAACTTTAAAAAAAAACACTCACAAACTTAGCTTTAACCAAAAATACTTCTCTTCTTTCTCTTCTCGACTAAAAATTCAACAGCACTTCAACACTTTAGCTTTTCTCATAATAACAACCACTAAATGATTAAGTTGTTCCCTCTATTTATACTAATTCCTAAAATGCTTAGTTATTCCCAAACTCTTGTCCGCTTGCCAACTTCCTCTCTTAGTGGTGCACGTGTGAGCTCGAGGTCCATCTTAATCATGCTTAACTTAAACTCTACATGTGGCCCATTAAGCATACTTAGGAAGTTTTTCTGAATTCCTTGTTTCTTTTTGCCAAATATTTTTTCTCGCAGAGCATTCTTAAACACGTAACAACTTTAAACTTTCAGTCTTTCTCGCGAATTAGCCAACCTCTTATCACGTAGCCTTCAAAATGTCTTCTTTTAACCAAAACGCTTAGTTTAGAACACTTAGTAAAAAAATTTCTTCTTATTTCTAAATTTTTAGGTGTGGGTCTTACAAGTACAATATAAGTTCTACTTTTAATGTGGCCGATTTGACTCCCTTGATGTAGGAGATGAAAACCTTGATTTGATGATAAATCCTTTAAAGAAAGGGGGGATGATGTGAATTGAACGATAGAACCTTGCACGTGCTCAAAGGACCAATTACCAGAAGCAAGGTAAAGAAGATTCAAGAAATTTTTGCACTACACCTTCAAAAACTAGCAAATTCACATGAAGCAACAAATATTTTTTAGCCAAAAATTATTTACAATGTTAGTTTAATGAGTCAAGATGAGAATTGTTTAAAGATGACATGGAAAAAGTTCTAGAAGAGTTATTTAAGGCATCGTGAAGCCTTTATACATTTTTTTAGTTTTTTTAATTTGGCCTTTAATTTAGTATTCAATCTTGTTTTAAGTTCCTAGGTTTTGTTTTCTTCAAAAGACATTTTAAGTGTATTTAGATGGCTATTAGATTTTCACTCCATGCATGTATTTTCTTTAATTATTTAAGTGTGACTATTGGGCTTCCACCCAATGCATGACCATTTAGCCTATAAAATGGCTTGTAATGCCCTTGAAAAATTAGAATATCAATATTAAAAAAACTTGTGCTTATTTAACCCTTTTGGTGTTATTTTTTCAAATCTGGCTTTAGACTTGATGTTAAAAATCAATTCATTGGATTAGTCTTGATCAAACTATTCCTGGAGTGAGTTGTCTTATGATCTAAGAGTGACCATCATAGATTTTAGGTTTGATCTAAGTAGCTTTCTTTGTGAGTAGTTGCAATGATTTTAGAAAGACCTCTAGCTTTGCATCTAACAAACATAGTGGGTGCTTATCACTATCCTATCTCAACCAGACGCACTTCATCATGCTGCCCATCGACATTTGCCCAATTGTAAATTAGGAGTACTTTGAAAGCAATTCCATAACCAATTTTATGGTGTTCTTCGACATCATGTAGATGAACTTCTTAATGTCGAAGAACATCCACTTGGTCATAAACTTGCATCGATGCAAACACTACCATGAATGAATTGGTTGTGATAGTATCTATAAAATTTCTCCTCCTTTAAAAACTAGCAACATAAGCCTACAAAATTTAAAATGTCAATAAAATGTTTTAATAAAAAAATTCAAATTAATAGAAAATGAAATTACCATAACAACAAATAACTAAAATTATGATTTAATTAAGAAAAATCTCAAATTTAAAAAAGAGGCATTTTTAAAAATAGCAAAATAAATTAAAATATTGACAAGCTATAACAAAATTTTGAATTCTATCAATGATAGTCTTCTATTATTATAGCATATCAATGACTATTAGTGATAGAATTTGCTAAAGTTATAAATATTTTGTAAAATTTGCTATTTTTAAAAATTCTCTTTTAAAAAAAACTAAAAAATTATTAATATAAATAAACATTATAACCAACTACAAATCATTATTAATATAAAAAACAACAAAATCCCAACAACTTCAAATTAAATATTTAAGTTATTAATAAAAAATAATTTCATGATATAAATTAGTAATAAATAAATAAGAAATTACAATTTGATTAAGAAAAATCTCAAATTAAAAAAATACAACAAATTTCAAATTCCAACGACTTGAATTGTATAACAAACTATCTTTAAATTTATAAATACCTAGTCATTTAACGAAAAAAAATCATTATCATCTAAAAATTAAACAATCTTGTAAGCATTAGTTTACAATTCTAATATAGTTAAATAAATAATTTGTATTTTTTGAAATTAAAAAACAAATTTTAATATGCAAGATACAGGGAAAAAAATTATTATATTAACAAAAGTGAAATAAATTAAATAATCTTGTAAATATATTAACAAAATTGTAAATTAGTTTACAATTCTAATATATAATTAAATAAAGGGGCATTTTTAAAATAGTAAAATAAATTAAAATATTTACATGCTATAGCAAAATTTTGGATTCTATCAATGATAGTCTTCTATCACTATAGCATATCAATAACTATCAGTGATAGAATTTGCTATAGGTTGTAAATATTTTGTAAAATCTACTATTTTTTAAAACTCACCATCATTAAATACGCATTACGTAAAATCATTAAATATGCTAGATACTGGGTAGTTCAATATTCAAATATGTTTACTTTCAGCAACAACCGTCTATGTTGAGTCAACAATCACGAAAATAAGACACAGATAGATTGGAGGATGGAAAAAGTTTAATTTGAATACAATATACAAATTCTTGAAATGAAGATGAAAATGGAACATATACCTCAACAACAGGATAATTGAGATACCGAAAAGATTCAATTCATCTACTATAAAATATAATCTTTACTCGTTGTAAAGCCATAACAAAAACTTGTTGATTATAATTCTATATTGTCTTCCATTTGCACAAGTGTTTAAAATATATTGCTAAAATATGTAGTATAAAGAATGTAATTACTATCAAATAATATTAAACAAATAAGATATAGTCTACAAATTACTTTAAAACAATATTAAAATAATAAAACAAATAACATAACTAACAATATTTGAAAAACTTATACGTAACATTTTTTAATGTTAGAATTGAAAGCTAACTACAAAAATCTACTAACAGTTTCTTAAATATACATTATGGACCGCTAGAAAATATACAAATAATGATATAGTTCAAAATAACAAAAAGGAAAAAGGATATAAAAAAAAGGTTAATTTTTATAAATATAACAAATCGTCAAAATATTTACAACTCGTGAAACAAAATGAAAAAGCCCATTAAGCTGATCATTTTTTTTAAATATTCTAGGTTTGCCATTCGTTTTCATCGTCCTTCTTTTCTTCCTCTCTGCGATTTATTTTTCTTTCCAACATATTTTTCTCTTCTTCTTTTGCAAATTTTCTTTTATTTTTTTCAAACTATTATTTGGTTCAAGATCGTGTACCAAATATAAAAGATTTATTTTTTAATTTTTTTCAAATTGTTATTTGTTTGTTTGAGATCGTGTGCAAAATATAAAATATCGTGAAAAAATCTTTAGGATATTAGATAGGTAAATCCAAACGATTATGTACCAAAGGATCCTAAAAAAATCGTTTAGATTTATGTCAAATCTAAGCGATCCTGTACCAAATCTAAACGATTCTATACCAAAAAATTTTTTAAAAAAATCGTTGAGATTTAGCTATCCAAATTTAAACGATGAAAGCTAAACGATCGCGTACCAAATATAAAAGATCGTGTACCAAATCTCAATGATCATGTACCAAAAAATCTTAAAAAAACGTTGAGATTTGGCTACCCAAATTTAAATGATCAAAGCTAAACGATTGTGTACCAAAAAAATTTGAAAAAAATTGTTTAGATTTGGCTACCTAAATTTAAAGGACGAAATCTAAAAGATCGTGTACCAAATCTAAATGATTACGTATGAAAAAAATTTTAAAAATCATTTAGATTTGGTTACCCAAATTTAAACAATTAAATCTAAACGATCGTATATCAAATAATCTTGAAAAAAATTGTTTTATCTCGAACGCATCTCGCACATTCCAATCTTTCATTATGCATTTTGAAATCAAATTGCTACCTCTTCTAAGCTATTTAGAGTGTTTCTATGCATGTTTGTAAGTCTTAGACCCTTATATTTTATCTCATACACATCTCGCTGGACTGACTTTGTGTGTGGACGACTTAGTAGTTTCGCATTTGTATAATGTGATTGAAATACTTCACTAAGTAGGTTCATCGTGTGTAAGATGCTCACCATATCTTTCTGTATTGTATGATTAATTCTATGCGATAAGTCATGGGTTATGATCATAGCCTGCAAAATGCTCACTATATCCCTCTTCATCGTGTAATAGCTATGTGCTTGTTGTCATTTCATGCTTAGATTTTCTCAAGTACTCTTTTCGGAGATTATCATTATTAGCTCTAAAGGTACCGATTGATGAATGGAGATTAGGATTATGCAATAAAATTTGCATTTCTAACCATGCGTTGTTATTCATGATAAAAACATGCAAGTTCTCTCCTCTTTCGCTGAAGTGTAAGCGAAGAGAAGTTTTCTGGTAAGACTAGGATCGAACTCAGGGAATTTCAAGCTCCTAGCTTATCTAAATGCGTGCAAATTCATGCGGTATAGACTATACAGTGAAATGTATGAACAAATTAATTATCCTAATTATTTACAGTATGGTACTTGGCAGTGCAAGGTGAACATGGTATTATGGCGCAGTTAAGATGATCTCATTGTAGACAAGGTGAGGAAGGAAAGTTAAATTACCAAACAGATTAATTGATGCTTCAATACTTCAAAGCGACATAACTATATTAACCACAAATTAAGGTAGGTACTTTTCAGTGCGATACCATACTTGCTCGCCTTTCGGGATGCAAATACATGAGTTCATTGACACTATATCTCTAATCATTGTGCATGAAATGATAGTAGCTAATCCTTGACTAAGGTACACGCCTCTCAGTGCATTTTACCACACACATTAACCTTTCAGTAATGTATGCAAAGGATGAGCTTAGCAATGAGAATGCATTACAGCATTCTCTTCGCTACTTACTTAGCTAAGAGCGATTCTCACATATTCAATGATTACGATCTCTACTTTTGCTCTTCTTTCGAATGAACAAGTTCAAAAAGCTCACCTTTAACTAAACAAAAGTCTAACTACATGCACTATAATCTTCTAAGTATTGAATACGTCACTCATTACTATATAGTTATTCAATCATATATATATATACGGAAGAGATAAGGAAGATGGGAGAGTGGAAGAAGAAACTGGAAGAAGATATAATGATCAAACTAGATGAATTGTACGGAGCCACTGTATTCTCAAAGCTAGATTTGAAGTCTGATTACCATCAAATAAGGATGAAGGATTAGGACATTGAGAAAACGACTTTCAGAATGCACGAAGGCCATTATAAGTTCATAGTTATGCCCTTCGGCCGCACAAACGCACCTTCCATCTTTCAGTCCTTAGTGAATTAAGTATTTAAACCTTTTTTGAGGCGTTGTGTATTAGTTCTTTTTGAGGATATAGTTGTGTATAGCTCAGATATCACTAAACATGAGAAGCATCTTGAATGGCATTTTTTGTAATGCATGATAATTAACTTTTTGCCAACAAGAAAGTGTGTGATATCACACTCTCAAATCCAGTATCTAGGACATATGGTTTCCAGTAAAGGTGTAGAAGTCGATGAAGAAAAAATTCAAGATATGGTGAACTGGCCTCAACTGAAAGATGTCACTGGTTTGAAAGGATTCTTGGGCATAACAGGATATTATAGAAGATTTATGAAAGGATATGGAGAGATTGTGGCTCCTCTAACTAAGCTATTACAAAAGAACTCCTTCCTATGGAGTGAAAAGACCACAATAGCTTTTAATAAGTTGAAAGTAGCAATGACCACAATACCAATGTCAGCATTACCAAACTAAAACCTACCTTTTTAATTGAAACTGATGCTTCTGGAATTGGATTAGGGGCTGTGTAATCACAAAATGGTCACCCCATAGCCTTCTTTAGTCAGAAGCTATCTCCTAGGGTCCAAACAAAGTCTATATATGATAGGGAACTTATAGCTGTAGTGCTCTCTGTGCAGAAGTGGAGACATTATCTCCTAGGAAAGAAGTTCACAATCATTTCAGACCAAAAGGCATTGAAGTTTCTTTTAGAATAGAGAGAGGTACAACCCTAGTTTAAAAAATGGTTGACCAAGCTCCTAGGATATGATTTTAAGATTTTGTATCAACTTGGATTACAAAACAAAGCTGCTGATGCCCTCTCCCGGATAGCATAACCCTTGGAACTAAAGACCATGACTACCACTGGAATTGTAAATATGGAAGTGGTTGACGAGGAGGTACAACAAGATGAAGATCACAAGAAAATTATAGAAGAGTTGAAACAAAATCCAAAGGAGACAAGTAAATATCGTTGGGAGAATGGGAAACTATGATACAAGAAAAGAGTAGTGTTGTCCAAAAACTCATCACTGATACCTGCTACATACATTTTATAACTCTATTTTTGGGAGACCACTCCGGATTCCTAAGGACATTTAAAAAAATTAGTGGAGAATTACATTGAAAGGACATGAAAACAAACATAAAAAACTATGTTGAGCAATGTGAGATTTGTCAAAGAAACGAGTACGAAGCAACCAAAGTAGTGGGGGTGTTACAACCAATTCCTATTCCTAGGAAAATCTTAGAAGAATGGTCCATGGACTTCATTAAAGGGCTACTAGAAGCTGGAGGGATGAATGTCATAATGGTGGTCATTGACAGACTAAGCAGATAAAGCATCCATTCACAGCTAAACATGCATCAGAAGTTTTCGTTGACAGGGTGGTAAGCAGACATGACATACCAAAATCCATTATATCAGATAGGGACAAGATCTTTATCAGTAACTTTTGGAAGGAACTGTTTGTTAATATGGGTACAATTTTAAAGAGAAGTACTACTTTTCACTCCTAAACAGATGCAGACAAAAAGGGTGAACCAGTGCGTGGAAACATATCTGAGATGTTTCTGCAATGAACAGTCTCATAAGTGGGATGAATTCACTCCATGAGCTGAATTGTGGTATAACACCACCTTTTATGCCTCCAAAAAAAGCAATCCCTTCCAGATTGTGTATAGCAGACAACAACCATCCCTGTTATCCTATGGAAATAGAAAGACACCTAATGATGAGGTGGAGTCTCTGTTGAAAGAAAGGAACTTGGCAATGAATTGTTTGAAAGAGAATTTGAATACAGCCCAAAATCACATGAGAAAAATGGCTGATACTGAATGAAGAGAGCTCAAATTCAAGGTAGGAAATGATGTGTATTTGAAACTTAGACCCTACCGATAACGTTCCTTAGTGCGCAAGAGGTGTGAGAAATTGGGACCTAAATTCTATGGGCCCTATAAGATAATTGAGGAAATAGGCAAAGTAGCTTATCAACTACAACTTCCCCCAGAAGCAGTGATACACAATGTCTTTCACATCTCCCAATTGAAACTCAAGTTGGGAAATCAACAAGTGGTACAACATCAACAACTGATATTGACTGAGGAATTCGAGTTGCAACTATGGCTGAAAACTGTGCTAGGGGTTCATTGGAACAAAGACTTAGTAGGAAATGAATGATTGGTGAAATGGAAAGGTCTGCCTGAGACTGAAACCATGTGGGAAGCCATTTATCAAATGAACCAATAATACTCCACCTTCCACCTTGAGGACAAGGTGAATCTGGAACTGAGGGGTATTGTAAGGCCCCTAATTATTCATACATATGTGAGGAGGGGTAGAAAGGGAAATACATCAACTATTAATGAGAATGAATGATTAGAGAAAAAGATCGTGCAGAGTAGGGCCCACAGGGAAGAATTTTAGGAAGGGCTTTAAATAGTGTTATATAAGGAGACGGTAGCTAGGTTTTCTTTTGTCTTCTTTATGAGGGTAGGCTATTGTAACCGTCAGGGATTTCCATTGGTGTAAAGGAGACCTGGTATGTTTTATTTTGTTGTTTCTTTCTTTATTATCTTTACATTGTGGTTTGTAAACATCTTTGGTATATATATAAATAAAGAAGACCAGAGTAATGCCATTGTTTTGCCACTATTAAGGTGTTTTATTTGATATTTTAGTTGGTAGCCTCACAGACTTTCACTCTAATAAGTCTTTAAAACAAGTAAGGATGATGTTGCCAGGTTGCAAACAATGTTGAAAATCTGAACCCTGGATCTTGGCTCGTATCCTGGGTCTGAGGTGCTACAAACTGGTCCTTTGTTCAAACTCTAGAATATCATTTTCTGTTGTTCTTCAACTTTTTAAGTCTACAAGGGAAGGGAAATGTTAAAGTATTGAAATAATTAAATTTCTCATAACTAAACTTCTGGGTTGATTGATGGACATTTTTCAAGAAATAAAGTTCTATTTATTCAAGTTTTTTTTCTTCCTTTTTTGTTATTGGCTTTCACCCCCGTAGTTTGATGTAGAATAATAAAAGGTTAACTTGGACTAAAATGAGAGGCTTGAGAGGTAATTTTGTTTGTGCGAAAGTTTCAATTGCTTTGATCTCATGATTGCTAAAGAGTCTAAGTTGTAAATGATTCTAAAATCTTTTCAACATAACTATTGTTCAAGAAAAGTAGATGGAAAGTTCATTAAATAAAAGGTAGTAGATGGAACTGGAAAGCTGTTTAAAAAAAATGAGTGAAACACAGATGGAAATATTCAATAGTTCTCTTTGATGGAAAGATTAGATGGAAATATTTAGGCCGTTTTCCAGAAGCTACATGAAATTAGGTCTCTTCATGTGCTTTGCTTGGTTTGATTTATGTCACATTGTTATGGAGGTTTAATTTGGTTGAGACTTTTTTACCCCAAAATTTTCTTTCTGTTAGGAATTGTTTTTATTTAATGGTTGGTAGGTTTTAAAGGTACAACACTTTCTTTTAATAAGAAACTTATGAGCTTGAATGAAATCCCAAAATGGTCTTACGCTTCTCTGTTTATATCTTCAGTTGTGAAGGTTTCATGGTAAGTTAATGCAACATCAACGACTATGTTCACTAACGACCAGAGGCAAGCGGAGCGAACTGGAAAGTATGGAACTCCAAGGCTCCAGTACCTCCAGGTACCTTTCATTTTCTTTTGTTGTCCTGACTATTGATGGAATATTTCTCTACATCATGCTCCCTGAAGGATCAAATTTATTGATCAGCATTTGTTATCCCATGATTGAAGCTAAATCATGGAGTTTTGTTGTTGTTTTTTGGCATATTTGTTTTTGTTTGTAGCAACCTTTCTTTTTCATGCCCTTTTGGTATTTTCTCTTTTTAGGAATTAGTGAATGAATTTCAAAGCTCAACTAGTCAAGGTATGTTTCTCGTTTCATTAAAAAAGAACAAGGAAATTTTAGTAGAAATTTTCTTAACAAAGTAAAAATATAATTATTTTTGTTCATCATACGACCCTAAGAATAGGTTTAATAAGCGTTGTTTATTGTTCAGTTTGTGTGTTTTTCTCCTTGTTTAAGGTGCATCTAATTACTATTCACTATCTTTCTGAATTTGATTGTAATATTTCTTTCACCTTGAAAGGATAGTTTGCTAGAAGTAGATGAACCAAGATTGCACCAAAACACCTATCTTTTGGAAAACTATGGCAACTTTTCATAATGCAATATTGAAAGAATACGCTAAAAAAATCAGAACCACTGAAGGTTACAAAATTTACCAAGAAAAACTATAAAGTAGTTGTAAAACGACATAGTAAGTGTGTAGTCCATTTGGAAAACCACATCAAAACAATCTTAAGAGGCCATTGTTACTATCCAATATGCTTGGAAGGGTGAAAAGGGGAAATCCCGAATGACAAGTTAGAAAGAGGGTAAGGTTAGGGGGACCATCTGTCCGACTGTTGGGGTATTTACGTTCTGTGAGTAGTATTATTGATGAAAAGTACATATGCATATCTTTGTGCATCCCACTTATTTGTTTAATCGTAGTTTAATGCGTGGCAAATTCTTCTTACATCTTTTTAAAAGTACATATATACGTTTCTTTTTATTTTTTCTGTGTGATTAGAGTGGGAAAGGACTCTATTTTCGTTGTGAGGAAAAATTTTATGTAGGCCATATATGTAAGGTGAAGATCAAAAGGAACTCAGAGTGTTAGTTGTTCGAGAAAATGGGAAGGAATTGGACGTAGTGGAAGAGGATGACTATAAATAGGAACCCGAGGTAAAAGCTATTGAACTTGTTATTAAAAAAAAAAACTAGTGATAGAATTGTCATTAAATTTGGTGGTGGGATTAACAAACTAGGCACGATAAAAATAAAAGGAGTAATTCAAAGGATATCAGTGGTGGTTTTGATAGATTGCTATGCAAAGCATATTTATTTCTGAAAAACTAGTGGCTCAGTTGAAATTGCCCTTGGAGGAAACTTTTCACTATGGGGTCATTTTGGGGTCGGGTACTGCTGGGAAAGGTAAGGGCATATGTAGTCAAGTGGAAATAACACTGAGTGATTGGAAAATTATTGATAATTTCCTACCATTAGAGTTGGGAGGAGTGGATGTCATCCTTGGAATGAAATGGTTGCACATGTTGGGGGTAGCTTAAGTGGATTGGCAGAAACTCACTTTAACTATCATATAAAATGAAAAGAAGGTTGTTATAAGGGGTGACCCGAGTTTGAAAAAGACTAGAGTGAGTTTGAAACACATGATGAAGACATGGACACCATTTAATTAAGGTTTCTTGATAGAATGTCGAGCTTTGGAGGAAGGAATGACATTTGTCGAATTGTATGGGATTGATGATGTTGCTACAATTCAAGAGTCTATGCCGGCTGTGTTAGCTAAGTTTGAAGATGTTTTTGGTTGGCTAGGGGAGTTACCACCACAAAGAAACATTGAACATCACATACATCTTCAGAATGGGACTAATTCAATCAATGTCCAAGCTTATGGGTATGAATATCAACAGAAGGAGGAGATGGAGAGATTGGATAATGAGATGTTAGCATTTGGAATAATTAGACTGAGCACTAGTCCTTTTTCTAGTCAAGTAAATAAATAAGACTTAAGTCATGAACTTAGGCTTGATACCAACTATAAAAAAAAAGTTATTAGAACTTTAAGATCATTTAATTAAAGAAACATAGAAAACAACATCGGGTGGAAAGTGTTTAAATAAATAAGTAAGTAAGTAAATAAATTAATAATTTAACTCTGGTCCCTAATTATTTAAAACCATAACAAGAAAGTAAGTGTTTAAAACACAAAATCCCCTATCTAACCAAAAGTTCATGAACAATCTAACATCATGGAAGTAAAGCGTAATAAATGGTCTAGTCCCAAATGGCATAGTCACGGGTCCCTCGTGTCACTCGCCAATTTACCTTTACCTTTTCTTGAAAACGAAACATGAAAAAGGATAAGTATTATAATTACTAAGTGACCCACTACTACTGAACCCACAAGGTGACGCTATTAACCTTCTTATCAAAGCATTCGTTTACATCATGTATCATAGCAGTCTTAATGATCTCGTAGGAGCACATCGGTCATAAGTATGAACCTAAAGGTACACATATCAATCACAATAGTAAAAAACAGCCATAAGTGGCATTCCATTGGACACGGTAACACATAGTAGGATGTACTCATCTCCATGGCAAAGGTTAACAAACCATCAATCTAATGTTCAACATGTAAAATTCTGTACTATACCATAAATATCATCACATAATTATTAATAATCATAAGTTTTCCATGATACTTTTACAATTCAGCCAAGAAGAAATCATAATAATTATAACGAATTAGTCACTAGTACAAAATTTGGCTTTCATGATGGTTGGAAATCAACTTTTTTTATAGTGTTATAAAAGCCCTTTAATGTCGGTTTTAGCGATTTTGAACCGACATCTTTGATAGTGTTATTAAAGGCCTTTAATGTTGATTTAAAACAGACATTAAAGAATAATTGACTAATGGGTGTTATTGTGAAATGAATATTGATATAATTTGCAAGTTGAACTAATTTTATTGTAAAAATGATTTCATACGTTTTGATATGTTTTGCGAAATGAAGAGTTTATTGATAAACTAAAATTATGATTTGACTAAAATGATTTCATAAAATCTCACTAAGTCTTTTAGACTTACGTTTTAAAAATCTCATCCTCTAGGAATAGGCATTTAGGCTAAGTAGAGAAGAAGGTTGACAAGTGTGCGACGAGTTGAGAAAGTTACTTACGTGGTGTTAAGGAGTTTGGATAAATATTAATTGTTGGGTCAAAATGTTGTAATAATATGTTTTTACCAAACGCCTGTTATTAATAAAGTGTACGTTTTGGTTATGTTATTTATCATACCTGACGTTTAAAGTTGACTCCCGTTGCATTTTGAGATTTGATTGATAGTTTAAAAGGAGTTGAGAATAAGCTAGGCGATGAGACTAATTGCAAAGTTTAAGCTAAATCGATTCTATTCGCTCTACATCCTGCGTTTTGGTTGTTTTGTGGATTGGGGTGTGACAACTTAAATAAGAAATCCTAAACGTCTTCACTGTCTTCAACCTTCAACTATTATTTAGCTTTCTACCCAATCTTCTGACTATCTACACAATCTCTTAGCTTTCAACCTGATATGACTTCAATCATTCTACAAACAATATCTAAATTAACCATTTAATCTTTAGAATTCTAACAAGGCAACTTTTAAAAATAAAAATATGACATCCAAGGAACTTCAATGCATTAAATATTTTAATGGTTAGAGCTAATCTTCCCTATGTTCACAATCATAAATCTTACACATTTGATGCTGTAAATACCTCTCTCTGACGTAATGTAGCTTTCTTCCTACATTATTAATAGCACGGACCTCATTTTATACATATCAGTTACAAAAATATATGTTGCATGTACAGAGATGTGGAAGCCATTAATGTAAGAGGGCAAAAAACATCTTAATCTTCTACCCTACTCTTCACTTAATCATATCTCAGATTAACAAATTATTGACTTGAGTAAGGATAATCAAACTAGCCAAAAACTGAGGTAACTATTAAGGAGATTTTCAAGCAGCTAGAAGGAAATAATATTTATTTCTTATCTATTGAGGAAACCAGAGAAATTCTAATGGTCAATTATATTTCTATTCTTTTTAGGTTAATATTTATAAATATAACAAACCGACAAAATATTTATAGTCCGTGTAACAAAATGGAAAAATCCATGAAGTTGGCCATTTTTTAAAAATATTCTACATTTGTCCTTCCTTTTCATCGTCTTTTTTCTCTTCCTCTTCTGCGATTTTTTTTCTTGATCTATCGTCTTTTTCTCTTCTTCTTCTAGGTCGATATGCTTGGGAGTGACGTTATTTGGTTCAAGATTGTGTACCAAATTTAAAATATCTATTCTTTTTTTATTTTTAAGTTGTTATTGGGTTGTTTAAGATCATGTGCAAAATATAAAAGATCGTGAAAAAATGATTAGGATATTAGATAGCTAAATCTAAATAATCGTTTACCTACCAAATAATCTTAAAACAATCTTTTAGATTTAGGTAGCCAAATCTAAAGGATCAAATCTAAATAATCATGTACCAAATAATCTTGAAAAAATCATTGAGGTTTGGCTACCTAAATTTAAACGATCAAACATAAACGATTGTGTACCAAAAGATCTTAAAAAAAGCGTTTAAATTTGGGTTGATCAAATCTAAACAATCGGTATCAAAAAATCTTGGAAAAACCATTTAAATTTGGGTTGATTAAATCTAAATGATCGTGATGTAATTCAAAGTTGGAATTAATTTCTCAAATGAATTCTCTGGCTATCATGGCTAAGAGAGGTGGTATTTATTGATATTCTTGAGTTTGTTACAAGTAACTGTTTCTTAAAACAGTTAAG
>JBBPDI010000032.1:13718561-13730926 GCA_037974545.1 Cucumis variabilis | reverse complement strand
GTTTCTATATGGGTGTTATGTATTATAACATTATTGTCATTCAAATGGTTCGTGTAATGGCAGAGCGACAAGGAGAATAGGGAAAAACGGTAGTAATTGAGAAAATTGCAACAGGAAATAATTGTCATAATATGAATTTGTTATACTCCATAATTGTCGTCAATATTAAAACAATGACATTTTTTTTATAAAAAAAACTGTCACGATTGTCTATATTTGACAGGAAAAAAATGTCGTCAATAGCAAAACAATGACATTTAATTTTCTAAAAAAACTGTCACGATTGCCTTATATTTGACAGGAAAAAATGTCGTCAATTTCGAAAAGATGACATTTATTTTTAAAAAAACTATCACGATTGACATATCCTTGACATTTAAAAAATGTCATAATAAACAAATTTACGATATTTTTTTAACTGTCGTTAATATGCAAATGATGGCACTTATTTGTTATCATAAAATAATAATTAACTACATTTATTTTCTGTCACAAAAAAACGTATTGCAACAGTTTTCGAAATCTGTCATGAATTTTATTCGTGACAAAAAAATAATTGTCGTCTTAGACCATTTTTGTTGTAGTGAGAGGTAGGTCTTGGCAGAGTTAATCGTTGGGGATGTCATTGGTGATAATTGTTGCTAATGAGAGGCACCAATACATTAGGAGACAGTGAGAGAAAAAGTGGGTCCCGTTTGATTACTTTTGGTTTCGTTTACTTGTCTTCTGCAATCATACTGATATTTGGGACAACTTCCAAATTTACCAGCCACAAATGCAAACTGATTAACAAATTGAAAGTGTTCAATTCAACTACACTTGAAAATTATGTTGTATTGTTATTGTTACCATCATGTTTAATGCTACAAATATCATCATTGTTGTTGCATCTAAAAAATTTATCAATCTCACACTTTACTATTACCGCTACCATTACTATTTAACCCTCAAAGGTAGAGATTAATGTTAATAATAAATTTTCATAATTTTAAGTAAGTAATCTATTTAGATTTGTGATTCAATTTCATTACAATTGATCTATCATTATGATTATATCAATTTTTAAATATGGCCTAAGTTGGTGAGATTCAACCGCTAAATACTTTTAATTATGATAACCAAACTCAACTCAATGAAAGTTGGTGGATATGAAATTTCTTAGGCCTTATAGTCTTTTGAAAAGGAACTTTTCTTATGAAATTGAATTTCTGATGTGAAATTTCTTCATGAAGTTTTGGGATTGAGATGTCATTGTCACCACCAAATATTTCTAGAAACAAAATGGCTCTCTTTTATGAGTTAAGATATTTTCTCTATGGCAGTTGGCCATCGATGTTGACTTTTTTCCTATTTTTATGACTGTTTTGCCCTTTCGGCGGCTAACAACCCAAATTGCCTTTTGCTTTCACAACTTCTTTTTTCTTCTTTTTCTTCCTTCATTTTTTGATAAAATCCATCGTAACAAATTCTCCTTTTTAGATGGGGTCAATTTCAGAACTGATAAATGTAGCAATTATGTTTTGAATTTATGAAAATGGCAAAACTTACCTTTCTTGCTTTCCATGGCACTATCACACAACCATTAGATTCTCTGCCCCTACGTGATGCGATGAGCCATTTTTGTTATCATCATCCCAACAACAATAACAAAAAAAAAAAAAAAAAATAGTATATTTTGTGCAGTTTTTGAACTTTTTTCTGGGTAGAATGTATTTTCGAAGTGAAAATTAACTCTATAACTTAATACAAGTCATTTTAAGATAATTTGACTTTACTCTTATGCTTTTTAAATAAAATTGTATGAAGAAACCTAATATAATATAAAATTGCTTCAAGTCAAGCATCTATGATTATGCCACAAAAAAAGAAAAATGAATTTTGTTGATATGTAGGTAGTAGTTATTAATTCTGTTAAGCTAATTTGAGTTATCTTTTCATTGGTTTGTCCTGTATATATATGTGTGTTGTTAAAGGCTAATGATTAAGAGTTCTAGTTAGGATTTTAAAAATGGACTCACGTTTCAATCCTAATTAGTTTGACGTAAAAGATCTAATGGTGAATTTTATCCATTTGAAAAATAAAAACATTATATTGGCTAATCGAACAACACAACAAAAATGAAATGAGACTTTGTAGCAGAATAATATTGTAAAGATGAGAAAGATATTTCATAATAAATAGGTAGAAATTGTTTGATAATATTTACTAATGATAACGAGTTTTGAAAGTAGTATAGAATTATAAACGAAAACAATAGGGGATTAGGATAATAATAGGAAAATTATATTTGATGGCATATTAGTTTAGATATTTTACAAAAATGTCTTTAAGGTTTGTGATTTTGCAAATATAACAAAAAATAATCAAATCCAAGCTTTTATATGTATGGTTGGGCTTTATTTTTGTCATTTTTGTAAATAATAAAATAGGTATATTATAGACTTAATTATTATAACTTGTTTTATCATTTTGGCAAGTGCACTAAAACCAATTGAATCTAATTGAAAAAGATTGGTTCTAATAAAATAGAAACCAATTACGTTGAATAAAAATTTCCTTCTTTTTTTCTTTTAATTTTTCAATATGATTGAGACTTAATTTCCTTCTTTTTTTTTCAACATTATTTCATTTTTGGTTTTGAATTAGATATCGCTGCTTTTCTCAAATTAAAATGTAGATTTTAGTATATAGTTCCTATATGAAAGGGTCAATTATATAGTAACTTGCTAGTTCCTTTATTATTTTAATTATTAAAAAAAATTGACAACTACAACCTCAATTTTTTCTTCTTTTTACTATATACATAAACAGGAGGTACTTCTTTTCAAAATGTTGAAAATTTGTAATCAACTAGTTTTTGAAAAGTGCAACTTCAATTCTATAGAGGATAAAAGTGTTGAAAATATTTTTCAATATTATAAAATATCACAATCTATTAAGAATAATAGATGTTATAAAAAATGGAAGTCTATCAATATCTAATATTAATATTGTCAATGTTTATCAATGATAAAAAAATAGTAGTTTGATAGACATTGACATTTTGTTATATTTGAAAATATTTTGTTTATTTAAAAATAAAATTTTAAAAAATAAGATTTAAGATCATGTTCATATCGCTATAATGAAACGGATGTAAACATCATTCATTTTCGTTAATGAATCAATTGTTAGAAATCATAAAGGTTATTAGACTGATTTTGAACCAATAACTTACAAACGTTTAGATTACCATTTTGGATGTTTTTTATCCATACGCGTTAGTAAATAACATCCCAAAATTGTAATTCTCTTTGTTCCCAAACTTTTGGCTTTTGTTGGACAGATAGCAAATACCATTAAAAAAATTTGGATCTTTTTAAATTTTTTATCAAGCAAATAAAATTCCAAAAATTTTAATTTTTTAAAAAGATTTCTATCCATAATGAACAAATACCACCCAAATTTGTGTTTTTATTTATTTATTTATCAAGCAACTAATATCCCAAAATGTTGGATTTATTTATGAGGTTTTTAAAAATGGACAAAATGCGAAAATATTTACAAGGTATAAAACAATTTTGAAAAAGAAAAAAGCTCACAAATCCACAACGCCAAATAACAAAAATATCTCGCAATTAATTGGTCACACATGCGTGAAAAAACGATCTTGTATACCCAATCTAAACGATCTTGTACCTCAATTTAAACAATCTTGTATATAGACGACTATCTCTATCTGTATGGGATAAACGACTAATCATTTAGATATTGGTACACGATTATGTAGTGAAAAAAGAAGAAGAATGACATAATACTTGATAATAAAAAAGAAAAAAGAAAAAAAAACATTGTTTTCATGAAAAAGATGAAAAGAGATGAGAAATGAGGAAGAAGAAATAAATTCTAAAAGAGAAAATGAAGAAATTCTAAAGGACAAATATGGAATCTATGAAAAAATTAACTCAAGTTATATAGACTTTATAGACCATTTTTTTTATTTTGTTATACAGACTAAATATTCTCACTTTGGTTGTATATATATACTAGTAACAACACGTGCTATGTGTCACAATCGTAGCGTTTCAACCTCGATACGGACAATTGTGCAACACTTGTTCTACCTCGATGAACAAGTCAGTCGATCAAAATCCAAAAGTTGCGGATAGAGTCGACGTATGTCGTAACCTTCCTTCGCGTTCTTGGGAAATTTGTTTATAAAACGCGAGAAAGAATTGAATACATTGAAAACGACACTAAAGAAAGCATTAAAGACTGTCAGTTGCAAGGAAAAATGTTGCTTGCAAAGAGTACGACTAATGCTTGGTCGGGGATTCAACTAAATGCCTCCCCTATAGTACATTTGAACATTTTTCCTTCTGCCAGGCTTACATATGAAAATGCTGAAACGTCACTCCCAAGCATATCGACCTAGAACTGAAAGCAACTAGCTAAACTATGTACAAGACGTAAAGACAAGATAAATTGGGGGTATTTAAAACATACGGCCATAGGCAAACACGCCTTGGACAAGTATGACCGTGACAGACTCCCCCACTTAAACAGTTGACTTCCCTGTTGATTGACAAATCTGGAATCCTTCAATCTTCTACTTCCATGCTTCACGGCCATTGGTACGTCTTCCACTTGCTTCTTCCACGGGGAGTTTCTTCTGCTTCACCATGAACTTGGTATCCTCCTCGTGGGTCTTCTTCTTCCCCTTATTCCCTTTGCAAGGGTTCCTCTTGTTTCTGCTAGACCCTCGTATCCTCTCACGAGGGGGTGATCTCTGTAATGTTAAACCGAGTTCATTCAGGTTGCCGTGTGACGATGACCTAATCTTCCACCCAAAAGTCCAAGAGCGATGCTTCCTATCAGCCCATCTTTTTGGCAGCTTTGAGATTCCATCTAAACTGACCCAAGCGATGCTTGACGTCTGCTTCCATCTCTTAGTAAGCTTACGAGTTTGAGGACTCTTCTCGACGTAGGAAGGATTAACAAGGCGCGATAGTATAGGTTGTCCGCCACCAACACTCTCTGCTGGGCTTCCATCAGTTGACGAACTCATCATAACTGTAACACAAAATTGGGTCACCTTCAACAGCTGAATCCCACTCTTTTGTTCCAGCTTGCCAACCTTCACAAAACTCATGCCATTTTACGCTACAGAGTTTCTCTGCACGGACTCCTTCAACGTATTTTGCATTGGGCCATCAACTTGACATGCCTGAATACGAGCCAACATGTATGGAATCACATGATTACTCCTCTAAATAAGGGCACCAGCTACCCGATCATTTGCTTCTGTCTTCTGTTCTAACCCAAGACTAAGTTCGGGCGTGTCTCTCTGCACCCTTGCTTGACTCAAGGACAGATCTAGCTGAGTATTGAAGTGTCTAGTGACAATGTCATTCTTCTCCCTGACATCAATAAGTCTATGAGAACACTGTTTCCCGTCCCTCCGACTGGGTACCATGGCAAGCATTTCTTTTTCAAATATCGCAAAACTCCTGTCTGTGGTACTCAATTTCTGACCCTTAGATGCGATGGGTTGTCCATTCTGCACTAGGACATTACCCAAAGCATAATTAAATGCATCGGCATAAGCTTTAATAAGTTGGGTCGCACCCGCAGACCCAAGAGTTGGACCTCTCCTCGAGGCTTGCTTTGAGACACGGTTGTCAACACTCAACCGTCTTTTCCCTTCTTCCCGTACAAAGACTCGAGCATCATATGGAGCTTTTACAGGTTTGGAGACTCCTGCTCTCAATCCTTTTGACTGTATCCAAAGTTCAGCTAACTCTGGCGATGCCTCACAACAACCATTGTCCGTAGGCGATTCTGACATAGACAAGCTATTAGGCCTCCCATCACAAAACTCCTCTGTGACACACCTTGTGTCTTCTTGAAGTATTTTCCCCTGGCCACTGATAGGCTCAGGTAGGATGTCCCTAAACACTATTTTGTCTTGAACACGACCCTCTCTCAGTTGCATGACTGAGATCATTCTTAAACCTTTGGGTTGTCGAAGGTTAGTCTGCACAACGGTGGGAGTAAACCCCGTGATCACCAGATATTTAGCTACAAGCATGACGATCACTTGATGTTCGAGGAGGAATTCTATTTCGAGTACTACATCAAAGTCATCCATACCTACAACATGGTCAATTAAACCACTCCATCCTTTCAATTGTATCACTGCTCGTTTCACTAATCCGATGACGGATAGAGCTGTAGAATTAACGACCTTTATTTTTTTTGTATCCTTCTTCCAATGAAAATTCAGCCGTCTGGCTTCTACCACCGTTATGAAGTTATGGGTTGCACTAGAGTCAACCGAAGTGCTCTTTACATGCTTTCGGTTGATCCATGTGTCTGCATATATTAGACTCCATTTTATGCGTCTACTGGTCTCCCTCACTTTCTTCTGGAGGGATGACAAGAATCTTATGGCCTTCACTCTACAATTTCAAACTTCCTCCACTTACTCAGTCTCCTTCTCTGGTTGACTCGACTTGTCACCTGAGCCTGAAGCCAGGGAGGCCTGAAAGGCATTGAAGGCTGATTTATTCGGACATTCCCTTGCCTGATGTGGCCCTTCACATATATAGCAACTGATAGGAGTAAGCGACGTGTTTGGACCATCACGTCTTCGTCAGGTGTCCCTTGTGTCAGATTGGAAAGGCTTGCGGTCTCTACCAGGACTTCTATTTTCACTGGCAGCCTTGGGAGAATTCGATCGACTGTTTCTATTTCTTTTAGGTGAAGAACTTTGGTGCCGCTTCGAATCTTGAAAGTCACTAGACAGATCGAACAAACGTTCAACTGCTGCATAGGCTAATGTGAGGTCCTGGACTCTGTGCTCATACAACTTAGCCCTTGCCCACGGCTTCAACCCTTCAACAAAACTGAAGATTTTGTCTGTTTCGACCATGTCAGATATGTCTAACATCTGCCCTGCAAATTACTTCACATACTCCCGAATGGTTCCAGTGTGCTTCAATTTCCGCAGTCTTCACCAAGCCAGAATTTTGACATTCTCGAGAAAAAATTGCAAGCAGAGTTTTTTCTTCAAACTGTCCCAAGTATCTATGATGCAACGCCCTTCCTGAATGTCCACGTATCGAGACCTCTACCATAACTTCGCATCTTCACATAGATGCATGGTTGCCAATGTCACTTTGGCTTCTTCGGTAATGGTGTTCGTGGCCTGAAGTATTATTCCATGTCAAAGATAAAGTTCTCCAAGGCTTTTGCATCTCTTGCCTCACATAAGGGCTTGGGTTCTGGGATCTTTATCTTGCCAACTGTAACTGCTCCTCCATCCAGAGTTTGATTTGCTAACGCTCGCATCGCAAGGTTCACCTTCATGTTTACCTCTGCGATTTCATTTCTAACGACATCCAGGGTGGCTTGAAAGTCCTCTGTCAAGCCGTCTATCATACCCATTATATTCTTCTGAGAGTTATTTAACTCAATAACTCGTTCTTCCATCTGGGCAACAGAGCCCGACGAACAGTTACCACGCTCGTAGGTGACGTTTTCAATTCTCATCACTTGTATCTCTAGGATTTCAATTATAGTTGACAACTCGAGTATGGGTAATCCGTCCAGATGATCGGATACCAGGTCAATGGCATCAGCTTTCTTGGAACTTCCTCAAGCTGCTTCTCAAGTAATCGGATGAAATCAGGAACTTCCACCAGGTGGAGCATCTGCTCTTCGATCCCCACCAATCGCTCATTATGGTTCTTACCCATCTGTTTCACAATCGACATCTTTCTATCTCAACTGTCGCTCAGCCAACTTTGGCTATGATACCACTTGTCACAATTGTAGCATTTCAACCTCGATATGGACGATTGTGCGGCACTTGTTCTACCTCGATGAACAAGTCAGCCGATCAAAATCCAAAAGTTACGGATAAAGTCGACGTATGTCGTAATCTTTCTTCGCGTTCTTGAAAAATTTGTTTATAAAACTCGAGAAAGAATTGAATACATTGAAAACGACATTAAAGAAAGCATTAAAGACTGTTAGTTGCAAGGAAAAAGGGTACTTGTAAAGAGTACAACTAATACATTGAAAACGATATTTTCTAAATTGCATTCGACCAGTAATCGTGGTATACTATGTACACTACAAGGAAAAGTATAATGGTATTATACTTATAGCAGTGTCAATTAATGCCAATAAGCAAATATTCTCACTTGCTTTTGCATTGGAGAATAAGGAGAATGATGGTTCATGGATGTGGTTGATGAGAAGGTTACAAGCAACTATTGGTGTGGTTAATGATCTAGTGTTCATATACGATAAACACAAAAGTATTGCGAAAGTCATTGCTACAATGTTTCCAAACACTTACCACACACTATGTATCCATCATTTGAACCTAAACTTGGCAACGAAGTTCAACAATGACAGTGTTTCTACAAATTTTGTGTTAGTAGCTAAAGCATGTCAGGATTTTGTCTTTTGCTACAATTAGAACAAGTTGGTTCAGTTGCTACTAATGTTAGAGTTGTTATATAACAAAAGATAAAGAGGATACCACACATCTCCCATGACACTAGGCATATGATTAGATAGTTAGCCTATTTTTGAATGATTCATGCGTCAGACCTAGTGTGTCGGCAAAGTACGAGAATGGATCAAAGATGTTTCGCCATTCTGTGCCATTTACTTAGGCCCATTACTGGAATAACGTCAATGGAAGTCGTCGATGTTAAGGAGATGGTGGCAATGTTTGTCCACATACTTGCATATGACGTTAAAAACCGTGTCATTCAACGAGAGTTCATGCAGTCAGATGAGACAATTTCCCATCATTTCAACCTCTTGTTGCTGACAGTTATCGACTACATGACAAGCTCTTGAAAAAACCACAACCAATGACAAATAGTTGTAAAGATCAGATGGAGGTGGTTTGAGGTTAGTCTTTTTCTCAAACTACGTACTTCCAACCATTCTACTTATGATCTTGTCAGTAAACATGACTAAGGTGTTGCAGAATTGTCTCGGTGCATTAGATGACATATATATCAAAGTCAACATTCTAGTAAGTGAGCGGCCTAGGTATAGAACACATAAGGGGGAGGTAGCCACAAATGACCTTGGAGTATGTGATACAAAAGGAGATTTTGTCTACGCACTCACTAGTTAGGAAGGATCAGTTGTGGACTCACGCATCCTTCGAGATGCCATTTCAAGACCTAATGGACTGAAGGTACCTAAGGGTATCTACCTATAGCACTGTATGTATAAGTACAACTTTTCATTAAATAGATGTGGCATTTTAATTGTGCAATGTGATCACAGACTATTACTACCTAGTCGATGCCAGGTACCAAATGCATAGGATTTTCTGGCACCATACAGAGGTCAACGCTACCACCTATAGGAATGGTGTGGTGCTGAAATATACCTTCAACGTCTAAAGAGTTATTTAATATGAAGCATTCATCCGCATATAATATAATTGAAAGAGCATTCGGTATCTTGAAGAGTCATTGAGCGATATTGCGCAAAAAGTCATAGTACCATGTTGAAGTCCAATGTTGCACAATACTTACCTGTTGCTTACTGCACAGCCTCATCAATAGGGAGATGACGAACTTCAATATATTGAACGACATAGATGACGCTGAATCGACCCATGCAACTACTGTCAAAGATGACATACATTACATCGAGACCTCAAACGAGTGGAGTTAGTGGAGGGATGAACTTATAGATGAAATGTTTAGTGAATAGGAGTTGCGTAACCAGTAGACCATATAGTGTACCATTATTTATGATGTTTCCTGTTCATTTCCATAGTTAATGATTGGGCAGGGTCTGATTTTGTCAGAGATTTTGGAACATATGTTTTTTGAATGTATTGATTACGCAATTACATGAATGACAATATGGTAGTTCATTAGGAGTTTAATGTATTATGACTTTATTTCGTAATTGTGGGTAAATTAATGACACTAATATGTATGCATTTGATTTATAACATGGTAACTTCATCCAGACTTCCTAAGCATAGCTGGACGAAAGCGAAAGAGAGAGCCCATATCGAGTGCCTCGTAGAGTTAGTAAATGCTGATGGATGGCAGTCCGACAACGGGACCTTTCGGCCTAGGTACCTAAATCAGCTCACATGAATGATGACCTTCAAGATCCTAGGTTGTGACGTCCATGCTTCAACTACCGATAGCCGGATAAAATTGTTGAAGAGATCATTCCATGCGCTAGCTGAGATGCATGGCCCAAATTGCAGTGAGTTTTGTTGGAATGATGAAGAGAAGTGCATCATCACAGAGAAAGAAGTGTTCGACGATTGGGTCAAGGTACGTTCGTAGTTAGGTGAACCGTTACTTTAGTATGTTTAAAATAGTACTAAACTTTTATTATTGTACTTGAATAGAGTCATCCAGTCGTGAAAGGCCTCCTCAACAAATCGTTTCCCCACTATGACGAACTTTTGTACGTCTTTGGCAAAGATCGTACTACAAAAGCCGACGAAGACTTGTCGATGTCAAATCTAACGATCTTGCTACTTACGAGGCATTTGCCGCTGATGCTGCGTACAATTTGGAGTTCCAACCAATGAATAGTCAGGGATTCGACATGTCGCTGACGAAGGAATATGAACAAGAACCGCTTGGGCTAGTGAGGGTAGGCATGGTTCTAGCTGGTCTAAGTGGAAATGGAGAGGACATGCCAAAGACAGGGGGACGTAATTCGCACTGCCATTGAGTACATCAATGAACAACTTAACCGCATTGTTGACTGACCCATCCTACAACGTCAAGACGCGCACAACACGATAAGAGCTCGTCCAACAGTTAGAGGCCATCACGCAGCTAACATTGATGGATATGTGTCGTCTAATGCATATACTGCTGCTTAACTTGGACGACATGAAATGTTTCATTGAATTACTTGACGAAATGAAGTTCCCGTGCTGCAGCCTCCTTCTTTAAGAAAACCCATGACCAATTTGTTATCATTGTTTCAGTGTGTAACCAAACTTTAATTACCGGTTCTTGTTATTATTGTTTTTGTCTTCTTATCTTACATATTGTTATTTGGCATTTATAGGGTTTGTATTGAAGCAGTTATGGTTTGTATCCTAAACCCTAGTGTATGTTATGTAATGTTATTGTATCGTATGAATGTATTGTTTTTGTAGCATGTTTAATTGAACTTGTAGTGAATGACTATTTTCCAATTGCATAGATGTCAAAAAAATAATTTCAATGTGCTAACGGATTTACACGTTTATTTTACATGACAAAACATAAAAAAAAAAAATGAAATGGGCCTCAATGTAACGATTTACGAAACAAATAGTTTGCTAATCTAAAAAATTTATATTTGAAACAGTATGCAAACAAAAAATTTGGTTTATTATAATTACATAAATGAATATTGTTTATTTTTTTTAAAAATAACTTGTATTATATTTTTAAATTCATATGTTAATAATCCTTATTTAAAGAAAAAAATATCCTAAATCCATTAACATAATCCTCTCTCCAAATACATTTTATAATAATACTACAATAATAATCCTTTCTCCAAACACATATTATCGTAATACTACTCTCATAATCTCTCCTCCAAACACATACTATCATAACACTACAATTTATATTGCTTATCCTAAATACATATTACAATAACACTACCAATAATAATTCTTTTCTCAAACACATATTATCATAACACTAGGATAATCATAATTTTTTTATTTATAAACTTTTTTTCCTTCCCTAAATGCACCCTAAGAATGTTGAGACTAAAAATGTATTTTTGAAAACAAATAAGAAAGAAAAATTGGAAAAGGACAATTTTGGTAAACAAAGTTTGAACTAACTTATGGCAGTTCAGTAAATAAAGGGCGGACAAAGGGGTAATATAAGAAACAAGAAAAGAAGAAAAAAAACTCTCTTTTCAAGTATAAAAAAGGGCGCCGCTTACGGCCGGTTTCTTCCACCTACTGCAACTCTCCATTTTCACCCATTTTTCTGTACTTCCATTTCTGTTGTTTCTTTCTCTACTCTCCATTTTCGATCTTCTCTCTGAGTACTTCCTTCAGAAGGAGCAAGACCCCGAACCATGGCTTTCCAGAAGATCAAGGTCGCCAATCCCATCGTTGAGATGGACGGTGAGACACCTTGATTTTAAACACCTTCTATTGCAATATGTTTATGTTGTTTTTTTATTATTTTTCGTCTTGCAATCCTTTTGCCTTATGGTATTCTTGCTACTGAATTGCTTTTCAATAGCTAGATATCTTTTGGATGGTGTAAGTTCTTTTCCATCTGTTTGGAGGGAGTTCGTGTTTGTTCTTATTGCTTTTAGATCTGTAAAGGACGGTGTGTGGTTT
>JBBPDI010000032.1:13691495-13712271 GCA_037974545.1 Cucumis variabilis | reverse complement strand
ATTTGAGCCTACATTTGTGTAATATATTAGCTCATTTAGGACTTTTGTGAAATTTATTAGTAATTTGAATTCTTCATGTAATATCATATATCAATTTAGGCTATATGAGTTAAAGACCCTAAAAAATATCTAATAGCTAGATTTCAAAATAATTATAGAAAAAATGTCATGCAAAAGTGAAAGTCAAGTAGAGTTACATTTATTAATAGTTATGGTTGTCTTTCGATGATGCACATGCAATGTAATATTTAAACCTCTTTTATCAAAAGAGTTTAAATAAAAATAATTTTTTTTGAAAAAAAAAACACTTTTTTTAAGTCAATTCAAATAAATTTTAAGTTTTCTAGTTACAGTAACTAAAGAAAAAAAAATGAAAAATGTATATTTAAATCCTATTTTGTATGCTAGGTATAACATACTCTTAAATTTTAAAATTATGTATAATCGTGTGTTTTAAAATTTAATTATATGTCAAATATATTAAAAAATTTCAGCTTTTGCCATTTATTTTCTTCAAGTTTTACTGAGGTAGAGAATTTATATTTTCTTCATACAAACAAATGATAAAACAAAGATGAAAAGGAAAATTCTAATGTGCTTATTTTTTTTTATTCTTTGAACAAAAATGTATCATTTTCTATTTTTTATTTGAGTAATAATTTTTCTAAAAAATTTTTAGCTATACAAAAAATAAAGAAATTATATATTTATTCGTTCAAAACAATAATAAATTACACTAGCTATTTTGATTAAAACATTTTTATTTAATATATAAAATTATAAATAAAATTTTAATATTTTTTAGTCAAACTAACTCAAATTATTTCGATCTTTAATTCATTTGACTTGTAATCCAAAAGTTATAGTAATAATTTTAAAATGAAAGTGAAAGTACTAGTTTAAGACCTAAATTTAAATTTTAAAAAAACTCTCAATTTACGTACATGTTAAGTCCATAATTTTACACCGTAGGTCAAACAAGAGCTTTCACCTTATTCCAAACCAAGTGGCCAAACAATCCCCGAAGATTATAAAAATCTTAAGTTGGTCTCTAACTATTGAGACCAACTCTGTGGTCCCAAGGAACATCTTAAGAATTGTGTGAGACCTAAGAAATAAAATAACATAGACTAAAATACTCTATATTTTGAAAGAGTCTTTAATTTTAATTCTTGTATTTTTTATTGTTGAGTTTTAGTCCTCCTATTTTTAATAAATTTAACTTTAGATCAAGGTTAATTTCTACTGAAATTGATTATTTTCATGTGAGGCAATACATCATATAAATATATTTTCAAATTTTTTTGTGAAAATGCTATTAAATAACAATTTCTTTTAAATATTAGCAATAAATTAGTATTGAATATTTATTGCAAAGATATGAACTAAATTAACAAGTTAATTAAAAATATAAGGATTCAAATATTTAAGGGAATGGAATATGTGCCCTATGAAGTACTAAATATTTTATAAAACAGTAAGAATTAACGCGGTTAAGATTTTATCTTATAAAACTAGCACTCTCTTTTAAAAGTGTTCAAACAATTTTTTTTCACTCTATGCGAGATAGATTTCCGAGATTTTCTTAAAAATTAAAAAATTTTAAATTTCAAAGAGTATAAAAAGAAAATGCAAAAAGAAAAAATCCATCAGATTACTTTAAATTGCATTAATTAAATCTGAAGTTTGAAGTTGAAAACATTTTAATTAAGGAAATTGTATCAAATGACAAAAATATTTAGAAAAAAATAACATGACACCTATTTTTGCATATTATGAATATGATAAAATTAGTGATATCAAACGGTTACAGGGTTATCGAACGACTATCAGATGGTAATCCTAGGACTATCGGACAGCTATTAGATGACAATTATAGAATTATCGATTTTTAAATTTACTACTTTTGCAATTTAAAAAATGTAATGACATGAGTCCTATCATCATAAAAAAAAATAATTCCCTACCGGTTAAATTGGCATTGCGTTGATTTTCTATAAAGTTACAATGTGTTTGTACATACTACATGATTGTATAGCATATGTTGACAGACTAGTTCACAATATTTGACAGACAGTTTAGCATATGTTGCTAATACAATTACATTGTAATTTATGCTTTTAAATAATGTGATAAACTATTTATTCTATATCATGATCACATATTCAATTATTAATATTTATTTGCTCATATAATCGTATACTTTTTCAATCCAAAAAACTTAACATTAAATATGGATTTGTTACCAAACCAAAATAAGAACGATTTTCTAAATCGTGTCATTGTGGTTCTTGAAAGCATTGTTTCTTGCAAATCTCTTTTCCTTGAGCTACTAAAACTGCAGATAATTGCTTCCTAAATTTGGATGATGAAGCTCTAAAGATTCCAATTTGTTTTTCAAATCTATTAATGAGTTGTGGGATATTTGAAAAGGTAGTTTATCCCAATTATGTATCATTGGGGTCAGTATAGCAGTATTGAGGAGAATAACCACATGTTTCTGTACCGACCTTTAACTACAACAATTGAATGAGACTTCAAGAAGGTTGGTGTGATCTGGTGTCATGGTGTGTGCCCAAGTCCATTGGGATCTGGAAGCTCTCTTGATAGGATACTGGTGGTTTGTTCCCGGGAAGTAATATTGTTGTCCATTTATGGAATTTCTGGAGGACTTCTACGAGGCAATGCTCATTTCTTTTAATTTATTATCTAGAGTGGCCTCTAATTATTCCTCCTTTCTTTTAGATCTAAATCATAAAGTGGTTCCCTTTTCTCTATCAGGTTAGGAGATGTCTTATCACTCTCCCCTTTTATACTACTTCAATTGTCTTTAACACTAAGGTTTGCTTGCAAAGAAGAATTTATCTATCATCAGCTAGTCTAATTTGATCTACTTAGAGTGAGTTTTTATTTATGCTAGAATATTCTAACCTTCCAAGTGTGGAATTTTTGGTTTATAAGTGATTTGAAATAATATAGTTTGTATAGATGGAGGCATTAGGGAGTGTGAGAAAGACTTTTCAAGATATGACTAATGAAAACTATGTAGTTTATCCCAAACCTCTATCATCGCCCTGTAGCAGAAGGAAAGGAGTGACAAAAAAGAATATACTATTATGAATTAATCATCCATCTCGACCTTGATTTCTCTTTAGAAAAATCATGAGTATTCAGTGGGCACCTGAGACTTTGTGGACATTTGGTTACTTCCTGTGGTCATTTCAGAGAAACTTTTTTGCCATTTGACTAGTTATGTCAATTAAAAGTTTCCAAGTTATTATTTTTTATTTCACATGTTATGCTTTTAGGGTGATCCCAACTCATGAGACCTGATCTTGCAGGCTAGATTGTGAAGACTGATCGCTGAAATACATGAATTGAAGTAGAGAGGAGACAGACTAACGAAAATGGGAACTATGTTGAATATGTTGTTGGCGTCTCTCTGAGGTTAGTGTTTTGTTCTGTGTTTGAAAAATGTTGACTTTAATTGTCAAATAATGACAACTTAAGCTTCGGTTGTCATAACTATTTCCATTCTACACTTTGCTCGAAACTGGAATGTGTATTTTACTTTTAGTTTTTAGTTTAGTGAGTTGCTTGCAATCATCTTGGTTTTCTTGGTCACTTTGGTGGAAAATGAATCTTGATTTTTCTTAGTTTGTTCTCTCTCAGTGGTCACTGCGATGTTGCTTGTTTACATATTTCCATTCTATACAGTCAACGGTCTTATAACTTAAAAGTGACTATTTCATGGTTCCAGTCTTATACAAACTCTTTACATAGGATGTGCCCTTACTTTCATGTCTTTACATGAACGATTTAGGATCGTTTGTACTATCTATAAAGCAGGCCATATACATAGTGTTCACAGAACAAGGTGCCAACCTGATTCATACACTATAGACTGTTTGAGCTACATACTAAAACTTGGTCCACTTTTATGTTTCTACATGAAGTTCAAGTCTACACTAGATAGCCTCGGGACCTTGGTTTATTGGATTCAAGATTATAGTATTTTATTTTCACTACTAAGTCCTCAATAACTACTTTATTGATAAACATATAAATATAATAAACTATGGCATACACCCAAATACTCTCTCATTTGTCCTAGTGCTTAAACTTTGTAGACCTAAACTATTTCGGTGACCTTCAAACACTTTAGCCGTGAAGGACTTTGTAAACCAAACATCCATGTTTTGTTCAACAACATCGAAATTAGTACAACATCATTATGATGCCCAATTACTCAAGTAAGGTAGTAAAATTCTACTTTATGCTTTTTATACTACTGCTCCTTCATATAGAGTGAATACTGATTCCAATGTAGACTTTCTAGCATCTTTGAAAATCAGAATTAATGTATCCAATAAGGATCATATTCTTAGCACTATACACAATCACATAATCTTTTGATTTCCTAAACTATTTTAGAATATATTCAACGACAATCCATCCATTTTGGAATTCTGTATTTTATATCTAGATAACATTTTGTCTATATAAACTACTTGAAACTAGCTAGTATTTTGTTCTTGTTATTTCGAACAATTTGGATCCTAAGAGCACATTGTGCATTTCTAAATCTCTTATTTGAGGCACTCTCAACTTTTAAGAAGGATATGACTAACCAGGTTTTCTAGTTTTATTAACTGCTTTAGTGGATGAACTAGGTTTATCTATAACGTCTTTGGAAATTTCATTCAATTCAAATTTAATACATGGTTCGATGATCTTTGATGAGGTTTTCCTCTAAGAATGTGGCATTTATCGATAAAAGTTCCTTATTTTCTTGAGAATAAAAAAGGAAAGCTCATCATAAAGTGAACCATGTCCAACAAGGTTCAATTTCTTCTTTCTGATACACCGTTCTTCTTAGACGTACCTAGATGCATAGAGTTGTGACTGGATTTCGTGCTCTATCAAATAGTCTTAGAATCTTAAGTCCACATACTCTCCACCTCGATCTGATTGAAGTGTCTTTATGGTTTTACCTTATTGATGTTCAACTTTAGTCTTATATTCTCTAAACTTTTCAAGTGAATCAGACTTATGATGCAATAGGTAAACATGACCAAACCTTGAATTAATCATCAACAAAATTGATGAAATATTCACTCTCCTTGAACTTTGACATTCATTGGTCCACAAAGGTCCGAATGACGAGCTTTGATAGTATTTTGGTTTTGAGACTTTTTTCGGTAAAAGATCTCTTGGTCATTATTTCTTTTAAGACAAGATTCACATGAAGGTAAAGAGTTATCTTCTAACTAATTTAGCAGTATACTCTTAACCAATCTCCCAATCGTATTTGGATTTACATGACCAAATCTTAAGCATTATATATAGTCATTAAAAAGACCTTTTTGTCTTTTATGCTAAATATTTCAGTATTAAAGACAATTTTTTGCTCCAATTAGTCATAACTTATATAAGTTGTTTATAAGTATAGCCAAACAAAATAGAATATCTTTTCTAGAAAGATAAACCCTTCATTGATTTAAAAAAATATTCTATACATTAGTTCTTAAATACAAGAAATAGAAATTAAATTCTTTAAGTTTTAAGAAGCATACAAAACACTTTAAGTATGATATATCTATCAAAACAACTTCAAATCTCCCACTACTTCAGTTGAGAGAACCTTTTTTTTTTCAAACTTTGAGGATGATCCAATCTTCCGCAAGCTTTACAAGAACTAGTTTCCTGAAATGAGAAGTAAATATCATTAGTGGCTCCTAAATCTAGTATTCAAGTTGAAGTATCATATTCCACTAAGCACGTTTCAATAGCTAGTAAATCATGTTTACCTTGTGCTTCCTTTTCAACTTTCTTCTGAACAAGGTACTTTGGGTAATTTCCTACCCAGTGTCCATCTTGGTTGCAATTGTAACATTTACCTTTAGCAACTTTCTTTCCCTTACTATTCTTGGGATTCTTTCCCTTTCTCTTCTTCTTCATTTGTGAAGGTCCAATTCTAGTTTTAAAGGACGAACCTCTTATAAATTCTTTCTCTGTGGTAGCAACATTTGCTTCCACTTCCTTTCCCTTACCCATGGTAAGGTTCTGAACTCGTTGGAGCTTATTTAGAAGATTGGTTAGGGTGAACTCTATTTTATTCAGAGACACATTCGTCTTCAATGGTACAAAACTCTTCAAAAGAGATTGTAAAATAAAGTTCACCTAATTTTCCTCATTGATGGGGCCGCCATTTACTTTAGTGATATTGAAGTGCATATCATCATGTCCAGGACATGTTCTCTAATAGAGGTCCCTTCCTTCATTCGATTGTTGTAAATGTACTTAATTTCTTCGTGTATGAGGGACCATGAAGATTGACCAAACATCTCCCTCAATGAATCTATAATCTCTTTAGTCGGTGTCTAAGGATTCATGTTTCTTTGCCAAAACATCAGACATGCTAGCAAGAATATAGACACGGGATCTTTTCATTGACCTTAACCCATCGATCATATGCTTCCCGAATATTTCAGTTAGCTTTTAAGGCTGGGGCTTGAAGACGTTCCTCAGTTAAGATAAACCTTAAATCATCTTTGACTAGTGTTGTATTTAGGTTTGATTTCCGTCGTATAATTGTTGCCGTTAAGTTTTTCAGAAGCTAAAAGTTTTACTATTGAACTATTCATGCTGAAAAATAAAACATACTCTATTTAGTGAAAAACTAAGAACTAATTAATTTAACAAATATTCATAATGTACCCATCATTATTATGTTTTGTAACGATATTTCAAAGGTGTAGAATAACCTCCACTAAAGGATAGTCGATTATTTCTCCTTTGAACCAAGATAATATTGACCAAATACTAACTCTTGAATATCTCACATTTCTTATAGCACTTAGTTATCGCTTCTTCGATCGAGAATGTACTAACAACTTAGTAATTATTGTAAGTGTAACCCTCCATTTTTGGATCTCAGAGATAAGAATCATTGTTGTCTCGAAAGTGGAAAGACAATATGAAAACCAATCTAAGAGAGCCTATTCATATATGGAGTTCGTGGTGTTCTTTATCCTATAATACAACCCTTCGAAGGGAACGTAGCTCAAGGACAGACAAGTAGATGCATTATAGGAATCTCACGGTGTGAAATAATGGAAGAGACCATGGGATGTGTTGTCACATATCCCTTACCCACTTAATATGAACTACTTCCCCCTATTTACCTTAATATTGATCCATGCAAACACTCTCCAAAGGAAGTCCGCTCCTATGCACAGCCCAAAGCCTTGCATGGACCTCACGGTGTGAACTTTTAGGAATGCTAGAACCAAAAGTATGCTGCTTTTCTCTAGGTGAAGTGTCCCAATGATTGTTTTTAAAGAGTATTTAGAAAAATAGGATCAACCATCATTGTTTCATCGATACTATGCCATTGAAGGTTGAAAGTTTTTTTTAGTAACAAAAAAATGTGAGGTTTTACTCACTAGCTATTGCAGTATTACTTGTCATGTAGCCATTAGAGCTTATAAAGAAAATTGTAGCTTTATGTTGCTTTTAATCTCTCTAGACGTTTTTCAGTCTTCTTTCTTCACATTTTCTTTTGTGAACATTTGAATTAGTTATTGTTCTAGGTCCTTTTCTAATCCCTCCCATGAGAGCCCTCCGTTGGCTCTTAGATATTTAATAGAAATCATCTTTTTCAAGTGTGTGCTTCTCGAAAGATGATAAGGTTGAGTGATGGTTTAGTTAAGGAAAAATAGGGTCAAAGTAAGGCAAAGCCAAGTGATCTCCATGCTACTTTAAACACAAGAAATGTAATAGGAATTGGGGTACTTGAGTAAATTTAAGATTAGTTACCCTTTCTTGCATATTTCTCTACAAATAGAAAGTTTCTTCCTATTGTATTAGACACATTCGCATTTAGACCACTAATTTGGTAGCAGAGCGATCGATCAGGGTCAAGTTGACTGTCGTTTGTTGAAGACTGGAAAACTCTTGACAACGTTGATTGAAAGGCAGTTTTGTTATGAGTTGTGCTCATCAGGGGTGAGCATGATAGACCAAAACATTAAGTCGATCGATGATTTGGTGAGTCAGAGAAAAAGATGGGTTGGTCTGTGTTGGTTTGGGAAAGTTCCAAATTGAGGAATTTTAAAAAATACTTCAAATAGTTAAATCAACTTGATCGACCAACCACTATTTACTCATTAACGGTTGAGGTCGATTTGAACAGTTGCTAAATCCATCATAGTCGACTCGGTGGAGGTTTGGTTGAAAAACCAACTCTGACTAATCGATGCTCACCTACAATGCTCATTGCCAAACAACACACATCTAAATAGGGAAACCCTTTAAATTCAAGAAGATAAAGAAGTTTGAAGAATCTCCATGATGTAACATTTTACTGTCACTTGTAAATGAACAATAAAATAAAATTATCCAAATGTTGTAGGGTCAAACATGTTGTTTCATGAGATTAGTTGAGGTGCGCGTAAACTGGTTTAGATACTCACAAAAATTAGAAAAAGAAAAATAATCAAACGAAATTTGTAATATACTAATCACTATACCTATATTATTAAGTAGTACAAATTGCAAGATTAGATTGTTCCTTATGGAAGCATAAAGATTAGTTTTTCAAAGCTAATTATTTAGATAAAATGATAGGGGGGTTGTATGGTTTGAGATTTTCATGAAAATAAATACATTATAGTAAATCATATAAATGCAATAAATCAAAACATTCTCGTTTAAAGGAATGAAATCATCCAATGTAAATTTGAATATTTGATCATCAAATTATCAAAGTATGATCTCTAACTTCTTACTAGGGGTGTAAATAGGTTGGGTTCTCAACCCAACCCATATTTTTGGACTGGTTGGGTTGGCAATCCGAATAACCTGAAAAATATTTTTAACCCAACACAACTCAATCCTCAAAACATGGATTGACACTACAAGAAATAGTGGGTCTCCTAATGCATAAAGACGTCATCATATATACCAAAAATGCATAAGGAAAGGATCTCCCAACACATATACGAACGTTGGGAAACGAGTCGAAAGATGAATTCTAGACACGTACACGAAGCAACTTCGATAATTCCTTATTCTCAACCCCAAAATAAAGCACGTCAGAAAAAGGTAACTCCCAACGTGCTTCATTTCAGCATCGAGAGTAAGGAATTCCCAACGTTGCATTGAGAACTGGTCTCTCTATGTAAAGTACAAAATTTTGGGACATATGAGTAACTCCCGATGCCTATTTTTGTCGAGAGATTATGTTTTTTATTTTTTTTTAACCGGTGGTACTTTTGTTTGTTTCGAATCCATTTAAATTTAATAAAGTTTTCTAACAAAACAAACACAAATTTAATAAATACATTGAAAGGCCAAATCATTATTTTTAAAATTAGAACATAATTCATACAAAAATGTTTCTTACAATAACATTGTTTATTTTAAATAAATACATAAAAAAGAAAAAAAATGCATCTTTCATCGCCTCAAACGCCATCTTCGAACAAGTCCATACTTACAATGACATGAAAGTAAATCACCTTATTCAAACTTCAAAGAAACCAAAATGCATGGATGTCAAAAACTAAAACTTATGAACAAACAGTAATTAAAGTACAACCCCTAAGTACCAAATCTCTCAATTTCCACTCTTTCTACAAATGTAACCAACAATAAAGACTTAACTTACACATAAACTCACTTCGACGTGTCATCGAATGTAACAATTACATTTAAACCTTCAAACCTTCAAAGTGTCATTTAAGCCCTCCTCTCATACTCATTCCATAATCAAATTACAACCTCTAAGTATCCAATCTCTCAACTTTCACTCTTTTTATAAATGTAACAATAATTCAGACTCAATATACATACTCTTTGCATATAAGCTCACTTCGGCGTGCCACCCAACGTACCAATTACATTGAAACCTTCAAAGTGATAGTGAAGACTCCCCCTCAAACTCACTCCATGATCAAAGTACAATCTCTAAGTACCCAATCTCTCAACTTTTACTATTTCTGTAAATGTAACCAATAATAGAGACTCAACTTACACATTAACTCACTTTCGACGTGCCATCAAACGTAACAATTACATTTAACCCTTTAAAGTGTCGTTTAAGCCTCCCCAAACTCAATACATTACCAAACTACAACCGCCCAAGTACCCAACCTCTTATAAACTCACTTTGACATGCCACCCAACGTAACAACTACTTTGAAACCTTCAAAGTAACGTTTAACCCCCTTTCAAACCCACTCCATAATCTAACTACCCAATACAATCCAACCTCTCAACTTTGACTCTTTCTACATAGAAATGTAATAATAGAATCACTAAACCTTGATTCCTTACACGTAAACTCACTTCGACGTGCAACCCAACATAATAATTACATTGAACATAAACATTTAACCCCTCTCAAACTCACTCCATGATCAAACTACACCTCATAACTACCCAATCTTGTAATTTTCACTAAAGCTAAGTTTAAACTAAAGACTACCATAACTGCAGGTTAGCTAAAACAAATCAACATAATTCAAAAGCTAAGTTTAATTAAAGGCTACCATAATTGTAGGGTAGCCAGAACCAATAATTTGAAATAAATTTATCTATCTTCAATAAAAAAAATAATTAAAAATTTTAACAACACGTGTTGTAAGTTCAAGGTCCTCTGCAAACCCGTGTCATTTCTTAAATCATCTTCTTCATTTCTTTCATTTGTTGGGCATGATTATCTGACGTTCTTCTTTGTTCTTCAATCATTTGTGTTTTTCTTCTTCAAGCTCATTTCTTTGTTATTTAATCTTGTTTGATTTTTCTTCAGTCCGGGATTGTGGGCACTCATGACTATTTCTTAGTTTCATAACCTCTCTAGAGTGCATTTCTTAAGAATACGAACTCGATGAACTACTACCACTTTTTCGTGACTTGAGTTTGGGGCCCAACCAAGACCTTTTAAGTAGCCTAGTCATCTACCCAAAATGATCTCGCATATTTCTTCTTTGGAAAGTGGTTGAGAACCTTTTGGGGTGGGTGTGGACAGTAGTTTCATCATTCAATACTGCACACAAATAATATAGTTAAGTTATGCACTAACAATTAAACTAGAAAATAAACAACAATAGGCCATAATCTTAAATGTGCATCCTCAGTTGATTATCAAACGAGCTGGCCACTTTTATTGGCGTGTGTTTCTTTAAATAGCTCCACACGTTTTGAGCTCATGTTGTCGTTGTAGGAACGACTTGGACCATTGTAAGGTTGTTTTCTCTTTTGCAGCCTTGTTGGTTCTTGATTGCTTCCATATACAAACAACAAAAATGAAAGAACATGAAGTAACATTAGAAGATGTAAATCACCTAAAATTTTCGACTTAAATAGTGATCTCAAAGGAAGTGGCATTCTTTCAAAAGATTATGCAATCTGTTATATGGGTTGGCATGGGCTTGCTCAGCGTCACTATACTTCTTAAAATGCCTGTGCAAATCTCCTCTGTACTCTTTGAAAGATGTCAACATTTGATGCTCAATAAATCTATTAAGTGCATGATCTGTAATTGATAAACTTACCTATAAGGAGCCCTTAACAACCTCGATATACTCTAGTGAAACATCAACTCACTTAAGGCAGTGGACTAGAAATGTATCTCTCACGTAAAACTGATGGTGTTGCTAAACCGAACAACATGTAAAGAGATTGACTTCTCCGCTCCTAGTGCGATAGAGATTGGAATCCTACCATTTTTTGGACGTATCACTTCTCGAAACAAGGAGTTGAAGAGATACGTCGAGAGTAAAAAAATCGAACATAATAATTTAAAAAAGTAAAAAAAAAACATAATCTCCCGAAGCACATAGACGTCTTGAGTTACTCACATGTTTCGGCGTTTTGTACTTTGCGTTCGAAGATGATTTTCCAACGTGAAACCGAGAATTCCTTACTCCCGATGCCAGGATGAAGCACGTCAGAAGTTATCTTTTCTCAATGTGCTTCCTTTTGGCACCATGAGTAAGGAATTTTCAATGCTGCTTCATGTACACATTGGGAATTCGTCTCTCGACTCTCTCCTAACAGATATGCATCGGAAGATCCTTTTCCTACATTTGGGTATATGTTGATGACTTTATGCATCAGGAGACCCACTAATTCTCGTAGTGTGTATAATTCTACTAATGGTTAGTGGAATGTAAGGTGTTGAGTTTCGATGAACTAATTATATGCGTTTTTACATGTAATTGGGCTATTTAAAGACTTTTTTCAAATTTTGAAGGGTTTTTGGTAATTTTACTGTAAATTTTCATTTAAAAAATATACTTCACCAAAATATTAAATCACTCGATTCTTAGTCTGGAGATTAACGAATTAATTCTAGTGGTGGTCTGTTCGAGATCGTGAGAAAATTACAAGTGAACGATAGCTATTGGTATAATTTCTAAAATCCTAATTTAATCTAAATTAGGTTTATGCATGTTAACTTCTAATAAAATTAGAGTAATTTTGATTTGAATTTCACTATGCATGTCTATTGTTTTCCATTAGCTCTACTAGAGCACCCATTAAAGTTTAAGAACTGTACTTCATGAAATCTCTTAAATGCTTGGCCTCGACTGACAATTGGTCTGGTAGCTTCTGTGTTAAAGTCTGGCCATATAAGTAGTAGGCACTTGGGTCGGCACCTGTTGTGCTAACACCTCTAACACTATAGTCCAATACCTTCTTTCTAGCTATTATGTTAAAGAAGCAAGATCAACATGGTTAACAAGTTGATAAACGTTTGCGTATATAGATGTTTGTCCTCCATTATCAGCAATCGTTTTAATAGATTGATTACATCCTACACCTCTACCACCCATTCTTGCACCTCTACAATTAGGCATTTTCTAACATTCACGAGCAACTCTTTTAGATCTCTAGTCAAAGAAACAGTCCACATTATCGCAATTTAAACAAGTAAATTCATGTACATATAATCTTAGAACAATTATTAGAGAAACGTGCTTGGCGACGACGAAGAATCCATATTTAGCCATAGGAGACTTAAGTCATGAACTTAGGCTCGATACCAACTGTAAAAAAAATGTTATTCAAACTTTAAGATCATTTAATTAAAGAAACATAGAAAACAACATCAGGTGGAAAATGTTTAAATAAATAATTTAACTCTGGTCCCTTATTTAAAACCATAACAGGAAAGTAAGTGTTTAAAACACAAAACTGCCTATCTAACCAACTGTTCATGAACAATCTAACATCATGGAAGTAAAGCGTAATAAATGGTCTAGTCCCAAATGGCACAGTCACGGGTCCCCCATGTCACTCACCAACTTAACTTTACCTTTGCTTGAAAACGAAACATGAAAAAGGATAAGTATTATAATTACTAAGTGACCTACTACTACTGAGCCCCCAAGGTGACACTATTAACCTTCTTATCAGAGCATTCGTTTACATCATGTATCATAGCAGTCTTAGTGTTCTCGTAGGAGCACATATCGGTCATAAGTATGAACCTAAAGGTACACATATCAATCACAATAGTAAAAAACAGTCATAGGTGGTGTTCCATTAGACACTGTAACACATAATAGGATGTACTCGTCTCCATGGCAAAGGTTAACAAACCATCAATCTAATGTTCAACATGTAAAATTTTGTACTATTCCATAAATATCATCACATAATTATTAATAATCATAAGTTTTCCATGATACTTTTACAGTTCATTTAAGAAGAAATCATAATAATTATAACGAATTAGTCACTAGTACAAAATTGAGCTTTGATGTTGGTTGGAAACCAACATTTTTATAGTGTTATAAAAGCCCTTTAATGTCGGTTTTAGCGATTTTGAACCGACATCTTTGATAGTGTTATTAAATGCCTTTAATGTCGATTTAAAACAGACATTAAAGAGGCTAACAATGTCGATTTTAAATGGACATTAAAGATCCTCAATAATATCAGTTTAAAATAGAAATTAAAGCGTTATTTATGGGTCCATTTTTACAAATTATTTTTATCTAATTGTTGCATTATTATCCATTTTTTATGATGCCAAATAGTTAAAAACTGACATTATGGGTTTGTGTAAATAAATATTTTTTTCTTATGCCAACAAATAAATAAAATTAATATTCTTTTAGAAACTATAATATTTCTCTTTTACATATGTATATACAAAATGAAATCTTAATATTGTGTTTATATATACATTCTACAACAACACATGAAACAAGATTCTAATATAAGACTTATGTGAGACCTGTTTCTAATTTGAGTATAGGAAGTAAAATCTGGCTAAGTGTTTTGAAAATTTATGTTTTGGATAAGAAGAGGCATTTTGAAGTAACAATTCACGATAAGAAGTTGACGTTTGAATCAATCCGCGGAAAGAATTAAGAGATAAAAACTTTTATGGTTACATATAAGTTTTGTGATTAAGAAGTTAGTTCGCCAGGAAGTTTTTAGAAAATAAGAATTTGCGGTAGGACCTATAAGTCTAAACGCTCTCAAGAAAACGAGTTTTCGCAAGAAAAGGTTGAGGTTATTCGTAGAATGGAGTTAGGTGAGAAAAAGTCTGGCGAAGAAAATGTCAAATCTGATTTGACAGAGGTTAACATGTAAGATTAAAGATTTAAGCATGACTGGGCTAAATATTAAATTTACTCGTGTAATGTTTTAAGCAGGAGCTAACGAAATGAGAAGAGTTTAAGTATGACTAAGTTAGTTTAAGAACTCTATAAATAGAGGACTTGGTCATTAAGTAAGCACAAAGATTTTATTAAAAAGCTAAAATGTTGTTGTTTTTCTTTGGCGAGAAGAAGAAAAACAAAGTGTTAAGTGTTGCGGTTTGTTCCTCGAGAAGGCTCTGCAAAAAGAGAAGGAAAAGGGGGATCTTTGGTAAAGGTTGGTGAGTGTTTTCTCTCAAATGCATTTATGTTAAAAACTTTATTATGATTTCTCTTCACTGATTTGAAAAAAGAATTCAAAATGAGAAATGTTTCAAAAGATATTTCTGTGAAAATTTTATATGTTTTCAAGTATGATTTATAATGTTAAAGCTCGATTTGATGATTATGATTTCAATACTATAAAATGGTTTCCAAACCATTAGTAGTTTCCTTGTGATCATGCTAACTTTATGTGCACATAAAGAGTCAAGGCCACCATAGAGTGTACGGGACTAAATGGTGTTTAGAAGCTGTCTTATGCGTTGAAAGAAGCGTATAAAGCTTAACGGTCTGAGCAACATGGACGAATCTATATGTTCTCGGATGCTGTTAATGCAGTAGTCTAAACGGGAGGTAATGAGACCAAGTGTAGAGAACGATTCAAAATCCTTGACAAAAAGAACAATTGACTAATGGGTGTTATTGTGAAATGAATATTAACATAATTTGCAAGTTGAACTAATTTTATTGTAAAAATGATTTCATACGTTTTGATATGTTTTGTGAAATGAAGAGTTTATTGATAAACTGAAATTATGATTTGGCAAAAATGATTTCATAAAACCTCACTAAGTCTTTTAGACTTACGTTTTAAAAATCTCATCCTCCAGGAATAGGCGTTTAGTCCAAGTAGAGAAGAAGGTTGACGGGTGTACGACGAGTTGAGAAAGCTACCTGGTGTTAAGGAGTTTTGGATAAATGTTAATTATTGGGTAAAAGTATTGTAATAATATGTTTTTACCAAACGCCTGTTATTAATAAAGTGTATGTTTTGGTTATGTTATTTATCATACCTGACGTTTAAAGTTTACTCCTGTTGCATTTTGAGTTTTGATTGATAGTTTAAAAGGAGTTGAGAATAAGTTGAGCGATGAGACTAATTTCAAAGTTTAAGCTAAATCGCGTTCTATTCGCTCTACTTCCTACATTTTGGTTGTCTTGTGGATTGGGGTGTGACAACTTAAATAATAAATTCTAAACGTCTTTATAGTCTTCAACTTTCAACGATTATTTAGATTTCTACCTGATCGTCTGACTATCTACACAATCGCTTAGCTTTCAATCCGATCTGACTTCAATCATTCTACACACAATATCTAAATTAACCATTTAATCTTTAGAATTCTAACAAGGCAACTTTTTTAAAAAAATCTGGCATCCTAGCAACTTCAATGCATTAAATATTTTAATGGTTAGAGCTAATCTTCTCTATGTTAACGATCATAAATCTCACACATTTGATGCTATAAATACCTTTCTGATGTAATGCAGCTTCCTTCCTACATTATTAATAGCACAGACCTCGTTTTATACATATCAGTTACAAAAATATATGTTACATGTCTACAGATGTGAAAGCCATTAATGTAAGAGGGGAAAAACATTTTAAGCTTCTACCCTACTTTTCACTTAATCATATCTCAGATTAACAAATTATTGACTTGAATAAGGACAATCAAACTAGCCAAAAATTGAGGTAACTATTAAGGAAAGTTTCAAGCAACCAGAAGGAAATAATATTTCTTTTCTTATATATTGAGGAAACCAGAGAAATTTTAATGGTCAATTATATTTCTATTCTTTTTAGGTTAATTTTTATAAATATAACAAACTGATAAAATATTTACAATCCGTGTAACAAATGGAAAAGCTCATGAAGCTAGCCATTTTTAAAAATATTCTACATTTGTCCTTTCTTTTCATCATCTTTCTTCTCTTCCTCTTCTGCGATTCTTTTTTCTTGATCCATCGTCTTTTTCTCTTCTTCTTTTGTAATTTTTTATTTATTTTTTTCAAACTGTTATTTGGTTCAAGATTGTGTACCGAATATAAAAGATTTTTTTTTATTTTCAAGTTGTTATTGGGTTGTTTAAGATTATGTGCCAAATATAAAAGATCGTGAAAAAAAATCGTTGGGATATTAGATAGTCAAATCTAAATAATCGTTTACCTACCAAAGAATCTTAAAACGATGTTTTAGATTTGGATAGCCAAATCTAAAGGATCTAATCTAAACAATCATGTACCAAATAATCTTGAAAAAATCATTGAGGTTTGGCTACCTAAATTCAAACGATCAAATATAAACGATCGTGTACCAAAAGATCTTAAAAAAAGCGTTTAGATTTGGTACCCAAATTTAAACGATCAAATCTAAACAATCGTGTTCAAAAAGATCTTGAAAAACCATTTAAATTTGGGTTGATTAAATCTAAATGATCGTGTACTAAAGAGCCAAATATAATTGATCGTGTACCAAAGAATCTTGAAAAAAAACTCATTTAGATTTGGAACGATTAAATCTAAACAATCGTGTAGGAAAGAATAGCCAAATTTAAACGATCGTTCTTTTTATATATTTTCTATTTTTTTTTCTTTTGGAGCCAGTGAGCAATTTTACAGCTAAAACAGAAGGTAGCAAGAATAGAACTTGTTCAAAATCCAAAATCACCACTTCATTATTCTACTTGCTCGAACTCAATTTTTAGTTCCAAACTAAGAGAAAACCAATATAAAACCGATTTTTAGAAAAGACATAAAATTTCTTGAACGGAACAATCCACAAATTTGTATTTTTAAAAAAGGAAATTCCAAACTAAGTTTCTCAAAACAGATATAACCAACATTTACACCAAGCAGATCCACTTCTAACAAAAATTAGCTAGAAACAGAGAGCAGAAAGCAATGTACAAAGAAGCAGAATCCAAGAAGTAGAAAAAAAATTAGTCAGCTCAATCAAACTCCAACGTAATGCAATAACATTTTGTAAGTTACACAAAAGAATGCTCAAAGAGTTTACCAGAGCTATCTTTTACTTTGAAATCGTCTCAAATTTCATTCAAACAATACGAACATAAACACAATAAAATTTTAAAGGTTAGACCCAAAACCACAACAACAATAAACTCGAAAGGGATCGAAGTCTCGATACTCACCGAGAATTTACTATTTGAAGCTTAACTCCAACTGGACAACATACTGACACCATTCAAAACTTCATAACTCGGGTCTTAAGTCGTAGTACCATGTTTAAATAAAAGGAGTCAAACAGATTGTAAGTAACAAGAAAATAGTCGTGTTCATTTTTTCCAACCGACATCGTAGGCCATATTTCTTCTAGTGATTATTGCCTTTCCTAAGTTTAAATAGAAAGCCCCTTGCGGTTACTTTGTCATATCATATCTCATTCTCTTTCTTTTTTACCTTTACTAAACCACAAAAAAAAGGAAGAAGAAAGAAAGAAAAAACTCAATAACTTCAAACAATAAACACTAATTAAACCTATCCTCTTTTCGGATTCATCATTTTCAGATATGGCGGAAGGTAAAAATATTACAAATGAGTTGAGAATCACCTTCTGTTGCTCCACATATTTGTCTCATTACGTGGTTGGAAAGTTGAAAGTACATAAAGAAAAATGGCATAAATGAAGACCTTTGTTGTTGCACTTCGCCCTTTATCGTGCTTGAGGTACCGTATCTCGCGTAGTCAAGTCAAGTACCGATTATCTCGTCAAGTGGACAAAACGCCTAGTGGTTAGAACACAAAGCTTGAAAAAAAAAATTGGTTAAGAAATGGCTGAGTTGTGGATCACGCTTTCTTTAAGACGTTTTGCGGTTCTGCTTCTTTGTGCAAACAGAATTATTGTCCCATCGTCCCTAGAATAAACAACATTTGTTCTTCAATTGATTTTGCACAGAAATCGATTCGAATTTAAACACTCAGATAAACACTCACAATTGCTCGGTAAACTCAAAAGAAGAAGTTTTAGAGAGAGTTTTGCTTGCTTATGAAAATTTCTCACGCATTTGTTGAAAGAATGAAAAAAGTATATATATAGTGTGAGGGACTCAATAAACCGTTGGAAATTAATTTTGAGAAATTAATTTGTAACCTTTTTATTTATGGAGGGGTATCATATTAGCCAAAGAAGTTGCATCCACAAAGCATATATACGAGCAAGTGATGCTATTTTAGGCTCTTTGCTGAAAAGTGCCTTCAAGCTAGCTAAACAATGAGATAGTAATGACAAAGGAAGAATAAGAAGAAAAGCAACCAATGAAATCCAATAAAACTGCAGCAACATAAGCAAGGTAGTGAAAATATATACTAGAAGCACAATAGTAACGACAAGGAAAAAGAACAAGAATCCAAATCCACCCCAATTGCTTAGTTTTACATATTTGATATATAATTGTGACATTTTTTCATACACCTTGTTTGCAGTAAATTGAGTTTCACTTTAAGCACTCCTTTTTCCATGTTTAACCTTTATAAGTCATCCATAATAATCAAACACAAACTTATTCCAAAATGAATTTTTATTTATTATTGAATGTGGCGGGGTGAGTGCTTTTCTTATGTTTGTTGTTAAGTTCTCATTTTCATGATGTGGTATCTTTCATTTTGGAAAAGGAATTGAAATTTCATTAAAAAAAGAAGTTCATGACAGTTTTCCACGATTTCTTCATCGATTTCGGAATCGTTTGAAGCGTTCAATGGACAACGCTTTTGCAACAGATCTGGCCACGAGCAGACCATATATGAGCTTGCGAGATAGACAGGGACATGTGAAAGTGGTGATGAGATAGACACGAACGTGCAAGGGTGCTGGCGAGGGCTAGGCACAGACGTGCAAACATGATAAAAGAGGACGACGAACAAGCACAACAGTGACAGACGTGGCGGTGGCTGGGCATGAGGGACGACGACGATTGTGGGCATGGTGGACTGTTGAACAGGGAAGAAAGGGTCGAAAGGAGATTGAGAAGAGAGGGAAGAAATTGTGGCATCATGAGAAAGAAAAGAGTATTGTAAGAGAGAGACGATACTTAAGTTTTTACAAAATAATAAAAAAAATTAACCATACCTTTAATGTCCGTTTAAAACTGACATTATAGCTCTCTCCTAAACTAAACATCCACATTTTAAAAAGCAACATTAAAAGCTTCGTTTTCATTTTTTCCAACCAACATCAAAGGTCATGTTTCTTCTAATGAGTTCATCTCAATATCATTATTTAGTAAGAACTCATCTTATCATCCATCATATTTGACAATTCCGATAATAAATCACTTAACTCAAGTTTGGTCACAAATTAAAGTCCAAGCAAATTACCTTCCCAACTCAATTCACCACCTTGAATCAAACGTGAACCATAGTATCAATCATTATTATTTTTTCCATAAAGCTTCCAAAATTAGTCCTAAAACTTCAATTGCTTACCTCAATGTCACAAGGTAAACACCCATGAAATGCAGCTGGACAATGGCTTAAAAGCTTTTTAAAACACCCAATTACTTAGACGTGTTCAAATAACTCAACAACTTGAACAACTCAGACTATCCAATCCAATCTTTATAATTGGATTGGATTGGTTTAAGGTTACATTTTTAAAAATTCGGACTAACCTAACCCAATCCAAATTCTTAATATTATTAAAATATATATTAACAATTCATACATATTATTATGAAGTTTTTTTTTTCTAAGTTCGTAATAGATATGTTGAATTTTGGTATTTAACATTTGAGTTTTATGAAATTTTAGTTATTAAAACGTGTTGTCAACAAATTTAAGTATTTTAAGTTAATAAATTATATACTTAAAAAAGAAAAGAAATAAATAACCTTAAAATCCCAATCCAATTCGAATTTTGAGAGTTGGGTTGGATTGAAGATCTTATTTGAGTTATTTTGTTTGTCAATTTGAACAGCTTTGTTATTTTGTTTGTCAATTTGAACACCTTTTCAACAACTTTGTATTTTTTTGTATGGATAACTCTTTTGAACACCTTTGTATTTTTTGATCCCATCATATGAAATCTATTATTA
>JBBPDI010000032.1:13643945-13666905 GCA_037974545.1 Cucumis variabilis | reverse complement strand
GTTAACAAAGTGCCGTGTTATCCATTTACTGTTCAGTTTAACTCTATTGTGCTCTTTAGCTAAACTCAAAGTTAACAACATGACGTCTAACTACAGTTTAAATTAACAGAGTTTAGTTTCAATTGTCATAGACTTTGACATCTTCAAATTTATCAATATAAAATATGCTTTAACAAAACGTACCTTAGAAGTCCTTCCAACCCTATTAAAAAAAAAAACAGATAAGTTAAACACTTTAACAAATTTCAAAATAAGATTGAACATAAATACCCATAAGTAATACCTTTTCAATATTGCATTTTCATAAAAATTCAACAAGCATTGCTTCTATCTCGAGGATTCTTTAAGCCCTAAGTATGAAAAAATGTTCAATGATTAAATCGTACTCCACTTAATTTGACAAAGTCGAGCTGATAATGCTCATAAAGCCCTTAATTCCCCTTCCCCCAAATTTCAACACTATTGTTGTGGCCACGTGGATTATCTGGTTGGAAAGAAACAACGAACAAGATCTTTTAGAGTAAGGAAAGTTGGAGATGCAATCACGAGGATTTGAAAAGAACTTATAAATTTTCCATGATTTTTTAGATCATCCACAGGGTAACGAACGGACCTTCGTTGGTTTTATATTTTTATTTTTATAATACACAAAAGTTCACATACATAGCACAGTAATAACGTAAACTCGAAAATGGGCATTCCACCTATTTAACTAAAATTCAACCTCAAAATATCTAGGTGGAAATTGGACTTCTATATAAAAAAAAAGTTCTAAAAACCTTAACCACGTTAAAAAGCCACCATTAATATTCATTCATTTGAAATTTCATGCGATCCCAATTCTGGATATATGGATCTATCTATCTATATATATATAATACACACAAACTCGTTAATATTATTTTTACAGAAACCACAAATAGTAATTACTTATCGTTTGTTATTTTACCCTCCAAAGATCCATTTTTTATCGTCCTCTGCCGCACAATCTAAACGTACTCATTTCATTGTAGCCTACAATGAAACAACCTTGGGTGCCTTGTCGGTGAGCACAAGCATCGTCTTTTCTTTAACTCATCACCGGTATTGCCTCCTCCGCCGGTGTGGTATGAAAGAGAACCCAATTCGGAGTCCATTGTATCATCAGAGCGGAAGTTGGGGATGCAATCATAGGGATTTGGGCACGAGGGGCGATGGTGGTGACGGGATCGAGCGTTGTTCGGAGATGGCCTTCTTCGCATTTGGAGATAGACTTCTTTGCGTGGGTGAGAGTTTTTTATTTGGGAGAAAATTTTTAATTTAGAAAAAACATTGATTTGGGAAAAAATCTTAATTTTCATTTAAATTTAATTTTAATTTATTAAAATTAAAAAAATTATTTCAGGTATCTTCTATGACATCAAATAACTGTCGCGAAAAGTATTATCCAAAAAATTCTACCTTTTCCAGCCAAAAACGCATTTTTCACCTTTTGTGACAGTTTTTTTTCTTCTCATATTTTGTGATATAAAGAACTATTACAGTAGATGGTTTTTCTTGTAGTGTAAGTTTTGTAAAGTAAATAAATTTTGACTTTTTCTTTTTGTTGATATTACATTTTATGTCGAATTGGTGGAAAGAGAGGAAGGAGATGGACAGTATATGTTGAATGTATAATCTTCTAGATGCACAATGTATGTTGGAAAGGTGTTCATTGCATTTAAATCATTAAGTCCTTAAGATCGACCCAAGACTTATCCTAAAGACCTCTCTTAAGTTTATACTTAGGCTAATTGGGACTATAAGAAATAATGTATTTTTCGACGCATAACACAGATATCGGGATAAGTCACATCGAAAGAAATAGCTTATCTCGACACCATAGAACCAACGTTGAGACAGGGTGGTGATGCCAATACCACATAAGGTAACGTCGATATAAGGTAATTAGATAAAAAAAATAATAAACTTTTTCCAACGTCATGCATAATAGCGTCGGAGTTGGCATTAGGAACCGCAGACATAGCATCAGCATACATACAATATTTTAATATATTTATAAACTTCTGTCAACAATGAGTCTAGACAAGCGTCGGAGTTTCCCTTCAATTTTTTAGATCTGTAAACATATTTGAAAAACCTAGCTAAAAAATGAGAGAGAGGGAGAGAAGTTTATAATTCTGTAAACACAGTCCTCCGTCTGGTCTTCATTGTCTAGAATTCACCTTCATCTGTCGTTCGATCTTTACCTTTGTTCACCACCCTTCATCGCCGGAAGCCATTGTTCTTCTTTTTGTTTTTCCTTTTTTTCTTTATTTTGGTTTAGGGATTAGAAATATTATTAAATTTGTGATTGTTTTTGTGTTTTTTTATTGTCAATGGCCCTCAGTTTGTTATTCTACTTGTCATAGCCGCCAATCATTTTTTTTCACTTGTCGCCGCTGCCAACCCATCGATATATAATTCTTTTGTATCAATAATGTGTAAACTTTGTTCATTTTTCTGTGGATCTAAAAGATGTTTTTTTTTTGTGTGTGTTTTTTGTTAACTTTAATTTGTTGTTGATCGTGTAAATTTTGTTGTTATTGTTCTTTATGTTTTTGTTTTTGTGTTGAGTGAGGTATTGTTAAACGTATTGAGTTTGCAAATGAATTTGGCGAGTTAAATTTGGAAATAGATTTGGAAAATCTTAATAGCGAGCATGTTTGAAAATCCTCTAATAAATTTAATATTATTTATGTATTTTGATTACATATTTGATAAAGATTTGTTTGATGAAGTTTTTGTTGTGGAAGTATATTAAACTTAATTATTGTGAGTTTGGAAAAGAATTTGGCTATCATGCAATTATGGTAGCCATGAGTTTAAACATATATAGTTCTTATTTTGTTAGTAATGTTGTTTGTTAGAAGTGTTAGCTAGCTTTAAAGATTGAATATTTTGCAATTGATTTGTTTTTCTGGTTATCCTGCAGTTATAGTAGCCCTTTAGTACTTTAAACATTGCTTTAGGGAAAAAGTTGCGAGATTTGGTACTTTTATGAGCTATAGTTTGTTCATGGAGAAGTTCGAGGGGGGGGGGGATGGGGGAGAGAGAGAGAGAGAAGGATAATATAAGGCTAAATATTTTGTTGTAGAAGTAGGGATTTTTGCTAAATATTGTTGAGTATTTTTTGTCGTAACCATCACAAAAAGTAACCAAAATTAATAGATATTCAAACTTGTTTTAATTCAAAATAAGAACCCATCAAATTAAGTGTTGTTATGTCTTAGGATTTCTTCATTTCCTTGAAACCCTAACAACTTATGTCTTGGATAATATTTTTTAGATTTCATCTCAACTCCGTTTTTACTAACATTCAACAATCAAATCTATTTATGTTTTAGGTCTTTAATAAAGAACAAGAATTGGATGAAACATAAAAATAAATTTTCGGTTGAGTATAGAATGAGAGTGTCCCAATTTTTAGAGGTTGCAAAGTTTCACGTTGATGCTTACAGATGAATAAGGTGTATGCAAGAGATGTATGAACTCAATTTGGAAATCATTAGATGGTATGGAGTGATGTCTATTAACAACCGAAATAGCTCCTTCCTATACAAATTGAGTGTACCATGGGGGAGCCAGTGAACTTGTATAGAGGTATAAAAAGATTTGATAAAATAATTAGCAGTAACCCTTTTGATGAAGGAACTAGTAATAACCTTTTTCCTGAAGAAAATGAAATGTTGGGTATACTTCATGATTTACAAGCTCCAATTGAACATGAATAAGAAACGGAGGAAGATTTGGAGAAGGACATGTCATTTCTCTTTTACTCATTTGTTTCTTTGTTATGTAATTGTTAGCTGGATAGAAAGATTTCAAATCGAATTTTGTTTGTTCATTTTTTTTATGGTTGAAAAAACAATATGAATGAAGATTTTGTTTTTCTTTATATTTTGTTTGTCTTGTTTGAAAAGCATTATGGAATTTAAAATTGAATTGGAAGTAAAAAAAACATACCATATGATTTTTTAAAATTTTGCATAATAATTTTTTTTTAAAAAGGATATCTCGAAGCAAAGAAGCATCGGGTTTGTAGTGTATTCTCGATGCCTGAAGAGGATCATCAAAAACGCCTATCCCGATGCGATGTTGGGGATGAATCAATCTCGACACCGGTGGAGAGACGTCAAGGAAGAATCCATTCCCGATGCTCACCATGCCAGTGTCAGGAATACCCTAATCCTGATGTCGACCCATGGATGCGTTGAGAATACATCTCTCGACGAAGTATTCCCGACGTGTGGTCCTACATCGAGAGAAGCTTTCCCAATCTCCTTGGTTTCCTTTTTCGACGCATTTAGGCGTCGGGAGATTGTCTATTTCTTGTCGTGGGAGAAGAAAACTTGTATTAAATTTGTCATTCATTTATTACTAGAAACAGACTAAAGATATCACACAGAATCAACTATTCATCGTACAGAGTAGATATTTTATTGCCTAAACATACTTGAATACTTAAAACTCAAAATGACAAAATTTACACAACAAAACATATTTCATTATTGTTTTGGTTTTTTGTCTTTTTAGAAACTAGGAAATAAAAAGCGTAATGTTTGAATATTTGATTTTTAAATAATCAATATATGTTTTAATACATCTTTTAATTTTTTTTAATTCTTTTTTATAAAAACAAATCAAACTATTTTAGCTATATTGTCTTGTGTAATATGCCATAACTATAAAATAATTTCTTTTTTTTTAATATGTTTTAATTCCATAACGATAAAACAATGTTTTAAAATCTACTAATAATCACAAGAAGAATTTACCAGAAGATTGATGAATGCTACAGTGTGCGGGTTGTTGTAGGTAACGTGACTTGTAATGTACAACAATTATTAGAAAATAATCGAGTTAGAGCTGTAGCTATGAGTGCTATAGATGGTCTACTGAGAGGAATAGAAGTGGTTGACATGAGAGCTTCTTTTAGCCTACCAAAGAGAACCAATGAAAAAACCTAATCGAGAGAGTGAGAGTTCAATGTACCTATAAGGGTAAGCTCAAAAGAATCTCAAACCTAGAGAGAACTCAAGTGGAGCAAGGAATAGCTTGGATAGCTCTGTAGGACCCATGAGATAGGCTTAAGATGAGCTAAAAGAAGCTTAAGAGAAGGTTTAAGAGCACCCGTAGAAAAATAACAGAAACTTGGTTGATTTGTTCTATCACGAAGCACTTGAAGTTGCACTCTCACACGATCTTAATCAAGAGACAGAAGTTGGACTTGCTGACTGTTATTGTATAAAGCTTATGCAACTCAAGGGACCTATGAAGTAGACTGAAGAATAGTTCAAATGTCACACCCCCTCCCGGATTACCTGCTAGCTTAGACTGAAAGACTGTGTGAAGCCGACAGACAATGCTTTTCTCTACCTGTAACTGTCGACCTTGCTGAAAACTTTAACGAGATAAACTTGCCAATCTAGTATACAAACTATTGTATATGCAACATAACACAACTGATCCTATTCTAATCACATACATACATAAAGTGTAGCCCATAAATAACTGATTTCACGAGTAAGCCTAGAGACACCTTAACCAAAACATAACCAACAAAGGTCTATACAACCACAACTCCTAAAGCTTAAATAAACTGTAGAGTATCTATATCATACTAAGATATATACATCATAGCACAACAGACTCTATGTACAACTCTAACCACGTACTGGCAATCAATATCGGAGCTTTAACAGACTAAGGTAGTCTATTAGGCACCGAAAACTCGATCTTTACCTGGAAAGTGGGTAAAACATTTTGGAAGGAGTAAGCTATGAAGCTCAGTGAGTGACTCAATTTAAAACTATAAATTTATAGGTAAGAGTACGTGAAAGCTTACACATATAAATCTGTTTATAGAGGTCGTGAACATAAACATGTAATAGTAAAAATAGCTTTCTCAAATACTCAGTAAATACGTCGTTGAAATCTACCAAGACATATCAAGTATATCAAAATATTTTAACTAACATGATAAATCTACGTTGTGTAGGACACACCCAATACGACAACGTTTACAAGCTTTACGATGTAGTGGAGCCCGCCCAGTACTCACGATAGCATCGTTGTTATGGAGTACACTCAACGTCAACAACGAAATCTGACCTGTGTGCACACAGTACGCTATAGCCTCGGGCTCAATACCTCAGTCATGTAGTTAAAAGAAACATTAGAAAAATCATACGAAAACATTAAAACATGCTTGCTATCCTTATCTTTCGTAAAGCTCAAGCTTACTTAAATTGTTCGTGAAAAGCTGTAGTTCTTAAAACAAAACTTGATAACTCATGCTTGAAATTAATCATGGAATTCAAATAATTTTTAAAGCTTGTAAATAAACGTGTAGTCAATGATACTTACTAATTAGGAGAAAACAAAAATTTGATTTCAAAACTGGTTTTGGTCACTCACTGTCTTAAGACTAGTTTCTCGATGTGTAAATCGGACCTATTTCCTCTTGGCCTGTCAAACAACCATAATCGAGTATTAGAAACCTAAATATTATGATATTCAAATATTATGCTTGACATAGCTCACTAAGGATATTGCTAAAAAAGTCTATCCTTAAAAATAATAATCTATACTCTACACTTTACTTAGAATTTTCCAGATTCACACCACATAATTCAAATGATCATAACTCTCTCAATACTTAACCAAAATTAGATTTCCTTATGTCAAAATCTTCATTTTCAAGTCCCCTAAAACTTATCTTAGATATCTAAATCTAATTTCCTATGTATAATCTCAGGTAGCCCGTGAAACTGAACCACTCCAAAATTGCAGAAACAACAATCCCTTTAACTTGTCCCTGAAATTTAACTTAATTTTAGTCCTTTTTGGTTCATAGTTTCTTCATAAAAGTTGTATTAAATTAAATAATATTTCCAACCATACCAAATATAGATCCTAACTCCATTGGTACAACCTAAAATATAGAAAACACCAGAGGTCTCCTGATTTCGCGAGAAAATCACCTGCCCTGTGTTCTTTGTCAAAAATCACCCAATGAACATCAGAGTTTGTTCAAGCTTCCTTCATAAAGTTTGTTTGAATATGAATTAGCTTTCAGTAAATGTAATCTTCACCTCTTAATTCTGTTTTTGTTGCTCGAAATGAATGAAAAAAACAGAGATGTGCTTAGTGAACAATAGAGAAATTAATCTTGCAAACTCCTTGTGTTCTTCAACCAAAAATTCTTGAGCTTCTTCTTCTTCCTCTCTCATCCTTCTTCTATTTAAAGTCTCTGAAATTTTGGTGCATAAATGGTGAAGAAAATGGTAAAGGAAGGAATGAAACGAATTTGGAGGTGAATGGGTCCACCTCTTTTCTCCTTTCTCCTTTCTTTTCTTTTGTCTTTACTTTACTTAATAATTACTAATAATATATTATATATTTACATATACATATATACTTAATTTCCCTTTTCCTTTTATTCCTTTCACATAAAAAAATAAATTAAATTAGAATAGACCAAGAAAGCATCAAGTTTACATCAAAGGAGCCAAGGAGAAAGTTCAAGAAGAACATCACGGGGAAGAGTTTAAAGAACTTAGTAGGACTCATGAGGCAAGCTCATAGAAGTCTACGAGAGACCCCAAGACAAGCTCAGTTGAACATGGGAGTGGAGCTCATCAAAACTTATGGAAAGCCTCCTAAGAAGAATTACAGAAGGAGAAGACTCACATGGAAGAGCCTAGCCTCCCTAAAGGAGCTCACAAGAGGAGGAGAGCCTACAAGAAAGAGCCTAACCTCTTAAGAAGGACTTTATCAAATATAAACGATTGTTTTCCAAAAAAGGTTGAAAAAAATTTCTTGAGATTTGACAACCCAAAATTAAACGATCAATCTAAAAGATCGTATACAAAAAAAAAATTATTAAAAAATCGTTTAGATTTGGAAAGCGATCAAATCCTAAATGGTCGTTTCCCAAATAATAAACTATGATTTTCCAAATATATTACCAGTGTTGGATGCCAATTAATCAGGAGTATTTTTAGAATTTTCTGTTGTGGGTCTGTGGAGATTTTTCGTTTTCGAAATTGTTCTATACAGTTTAAATATTTTATCGTTTTATTCTATTTTTGAAAAGACACCAATTTGTTATTATATTGTTGTTGGATTTTTCTTACAGATGATGCCTCTTTCAAGTGGTAAAAATGAAATTTGATGTTTTGTTTGAAATCAAATAAAATTTAATTTTCTGTTGATGCAAGAATACCAGAATCAATTCAACCCTTGAACCTGATCAAGGGCTGATGAGAAAAATGCTAGTCTCGTTTCTTTCTCTTGCCTCTCACTTCGTTTTTTTTTTCTAATCAAATCTGCTTCATACTCTCCTTCCAATTCTTCTTCTTGCAGCTTGATTCTTCATCTCGCTCCTTGATTTAACTCTCTATTATAGAAAGAAGAAGAGAAGAAAGTGAACAATGGAGAAGTTAGAATATTAAAAAAAAAGAAAAATGTAGCAATAAGCAAGAAAAAGGAACAAAAGAAGAGGAAGTACGAATAAAATCCGATGATTTTGGTAATTTCAAAAGGGAATGATGTAAGCAAAATGTAGAAAAAGAAAATCTTTATTTTCAAATTCTTACATGAACTTGTATTTTAACGTGCATAGCCTGTTGGACCTAGGGAAATTTTTGTTAGCAATAGCTGTTTGTATTAATAACTAATACAAAATGCAATTGGTCTCAATTTTGTTAAAAGAAAAAATTGACAGTTCTAAAAACACTTTTAAAATTAGAAGAAAAAAAATGAAATACTAAAGTAAGAAATCAAACAAATCATTTTCCTAAGATCTAAACATTAAAAACAAAAAAATTAATAATCCATCAAAGGTCGGAGCCAATAAATGTGTAAGAAAAAAGGCTTATCTAAGAGTAGTTTATAATGCAAATAAAAAGTCAACATCGAATTGGAGCACAATCATAAACTCCTCTCACAAGACAATAAATAAATATCTGTTCGATAGTTTAATAATTGAAAACTCAAAACAAGTGGATAAGAATAATTCAACTTTCATTTATTAATGCATGTAGAGATTTCTTTTATTAGTACTTTTCTTTTTTTATCAACTTGTAACTAGCTAATTTATTATATTCACATTTGAGTCACAGGGAGAACATGTATATAAAAAATATATATAATATTCAAATAAATAACAAAAAAATAAATAATTGATTCTTTTTTTTTTTATAAAAAACATCAACTTACTTCGACATGCATGGAAAATTCACCAATATATACTTCTTACAAACCTACCAAATATGACTATTTATAAACAACATGACAAATATAAAGTGGATTATATGAATACTAGATTAAAGGCTATTGCCTTTACACATGACGATGTAAATGAAATATAGATGTTATGACACATAACATTTTGTATAATGAACATCTATTAAATAATATTAATATTATAAACAGGATTTTAGGAATTTTATAAATAAAAAATGTTAGAGAATAATTAGATCAAACTCAAAAATGTTCAACAACCAATGGCTGTGGCTATTAACATAAAAGATTTATTGTGGGTTATAAAAATGGTTTATTGTTTAATATAAATATTGGGAGACTAAACTAATCTGGTTTGTTTAGTTAAATTGAAAATTTGAAAGTATTGCAGATAGTAAACGAATGTTTATAAGACCGAGTCGAATTGGGGCTTAGTTTAATTATTAAAAAGGTATTATAATGTTGTTCAAAAGCTTCATGCTGGTTCAAATATTTCACTGTCATTGCATGTCTTTGACTAATTAGGAGTGGATTTATTAAGGAGTCAGGAGCACGTGCTCCTCACATTCTCGATTTTTGTATTTTAATATTAATTTTGAAGTGTTAGATCACAATATATGTTAAATAATGTTTATTATTATTAAATTCTGTTTTTGGTATAATGGTTGTCTTTGTAAAGCCACAAAGTTTTGGGTTTGACTCTTGCCTCCTACAATTATTTATTTTGTTATATAGTGTTTCCTATATAAAATTTTTAGATTCGATCAATCAAAATAAAAAAAGAAAATTAGAGAACCAATAATTAGATATTGATTTTATTTTGTTTTTTAAAAAGTATTTGAATCTTATATTTGTAGAAACAGAAGTGACTATTTTGTGAATGGTTGTGTATGTCTATATACATTAATGTTGTTGTGGCCTAATCACAATAATTTTGTATTAAATAATGTTTTGAATTTTCGAGTTGAATAGTCAAATTAGTTTAGTAAACCCACCATCTTAGTTACATACACAACATTACAAGTGTTCACTTGGATAAAATGTAGAAGGATCGTTCACGTTCACAATTATTAGTATTATAATATCATAACATATTAGAAAAGAACAACCTAGTTATCTAAAGTAGGCTATTGCAAAAATAACAAAAGAATTTTATAATAATAGAATTTATGTGACTACATTTTTTAATTGCAAAATTAACAAATTTAAAAGTTAATAACCTTATAATAATCTTTCGATAGTCCTATGATTACCATCTAATAGTCATCTGATATCACTAATTTTGTCATATTTGCAATATGTAAAAAATAGATGTCATGAACTATTTTTTTCAGATGTTTTTATTATTTGATGCAATTCTTTATCTAAAGTTTTCTTAAAGCATTTTGTATTATTATTATACATTTAAATTTTCCTTATTAATTCTAAACATTCAAATCAATTAAAAAGAAAAAAGAACATAGGTTTGTTTTTTTTCCACACCATATTGCAATGAAAAGTATAGTTAAACAATACCTTGACTGGGTGTCCTTTTTTATTTTTTATTTTATGAATATTATTTTTCTCTTGTATTTGAGTAATGTGTTTTCATTTTTTTTTCTAAACAAACTAGACTCCAAATATTTCCATCATAGTTCAATTTAAACACACATTTAGTTATATTTACAAAGCCAAACCAAATAATACAAATTTTATGTCGATTAATCTAGACTTGTTTTAACTTTCCTTCTTTTTGTTATTGACAAAAAAATGTTGTTAAGAAAGACCAACTAGAGTAGAAGGAAAATTAGCAATCACTTAATATTTGACCATAAAAACTATTTAGTTTGAAAATTTCTACATAAAAAAACACACAATAAATAAAAATCAAACTCAAGCTGACCAAAAGCCATCGATTCCTAACATTAAACCAATTTTGTTCGGTAAGTAGAGAATTCAATGTTCGAAAACTACAGATCAGCTTTATATGCATTGGATTGGATTGTACAAAATACCATTCTTACTTCTTAGAATGGTGAATAACTTTTTAACTACTCACATTTTGTTGTGAGCATCTGAGTGAGTCGACACTAAAGGAATTGAATTTCTCGTAGAAGCTAGCGTGTGAAGGTCGTCATTTGGAATTTAATTTATAAAATATAATTATGCAGAGAGGAAAAACAGAAAGAAAAACATACAATTATGTTAGATAAACAATAAAACCCATGCATGCCTTTTTTAAAAGAGGAGGAAATGGAGAATATACCCTCGTTGAAGTCCACAATAACCTTTACCTAATTCCTCGAACCTCAATACCTTTGAACGAACAACAAAAACCTTCCTTCCATCACATTGGACACCATTAAATAACGATCTTGCTATTCTCCGAACAAGTATCAAGGATGTGTGGTATCCTTGTTTTGGAAAGGGAAGAGAGTTTTCAGATAAGTAATTCACTAAGTACAGCTCTAGTTACTTCTCTGTGTAAAAAAACCCTTTAGTGACGTAGGAGGAAGAAAAATGGAGAGGATTTTACAACTCCCATCCACCTCGTGATCATAACTTTTATTTAAATTATATATTAAATCCAATTTAATATATATAAAAATGTTAATTAATACCAATTAATTAACATCGCTAACTAATTAATAATTAAACATCATTTAGTTAATTATCATAAATCTTCCGTATAACAAAATAGAAAAATCCATGATATTTTAATGAATTTCAGGTTTGTCTTTGATAATGTAGATGGTTTTTCACTTGTTTTTCTTTTTCTTCTTTGCAATTTATTAATCTTCTCTTCGTATTATTAATTTCTTCACATTTACTTCTTCTTCAGTTTACAATATTATGATTATTATGTAAATATTTACTAATTTCTTCATTTCCTCCATAATTTTTTGCTTCGTAATTTCTAATCTTCTTTTTTTCTTCTTGGTATAAGGTTTAAATGATATTGGTACAGGATCCAAACGATCGTGTATCAATATCTAAATGATCAGTTGTCTATACCAGATACATAGAGATAGACCACTATCACTAATAGATCGTTTAGACTTGGTACAAGGGTACAAGATCATTTACACTTGATACAAGATCGTTTAGACTTACTACGAGATCATTTAAACTTGCTACAACATCGTTGAGACTTGCTACAAGATCGTTTGAACTAGGTATAAGGGTACAAAATCGTTTAAACTTATTACAAGGATACAAGATCGTTTAGACTTGCTACGAAAGATCATTTGATCTTGCTAAGAGATCATTTAGACTACGACGTGGGAGCGAGCATCATCCGTTCGAGCAATGGGCAAAGGCAACACGTATAAGGGGCTTTCCAAGCATATCATGCCATTGAATGCACTGCATCTGAGAGATCGAGCGCCAATGACTCGGGCAGCGACTATGCCCAAAGACGTCGAGGTGGAATGCATGCACGGGCTATGGGGTTCAATGTGCAACTGAAGATGGGTGCCGACAAAAAGGGGTCGATAGGACACGACGCTTCCATTGCGTGAGGTACCAATGCAAGAACTGATTAATTACGGACGCTCGAACGAAGTGGTTCGTTTGGGGCCCATCAATGAGGAGGAGCAGATGTTGATAGTTTGATGCTCAAGCAACGAGACAACCAACACAAACTATCGAATCAGCACTCACACGTCGTATGCATGCAAGCCCATGCAACTCTAGGCTGTCCGTGCCCCCACCAATCATCAAAGAAAACGAAGCCGTAGAGTCAGCACATAAGGCCGAGCCCACAGATGGCGTGCGCAGGCGCTCAAATTGAGCACTCTCTTGTTTGTTTAACCTACGTTTGTTTATCCGACTGCAACAAAAAAAAACATCGTTTTATTGATTAGGGCGAGCCCTTCTGCCAAACAGGAAACGACCGTAGCACGCTCATCTCGACAGAGGCCAAGCACGCAAGCTCACGCCTGCAAGCATTGTCCAAGCAAGCCCATACCTCTACATCGATTACAGCGTCTTGCCCTCCTCGCTCGACCTAGGGGCAGGATGATAACCGATCATGCCCTTTCACCAAGCAAGAAAAAATCATAGGTCATCTCGTATCTCCAAGAACAAGCACACCCAGACTACACCCACACAATGTGCAAGCATTATCCAAGCAAGCCCATCCAATTACATCAAGCAAGAAACAATCACGAGTCATATCGTATCGCAAGAACAAACACACCCAGACTACGCCTACACAATGTGCAAGCATTATTCAAGAAAGCCCATCAAAGTACATCAACTTGACTTCCCACTCTCACTCCCTACACGATGTAGGGGCCCAAAGTTTTGACCAAATCCTTCACCAAGCAAGAAGCAATCACAAGTCATCTTATATTGTCAAGAATAAGCAATCCCAAACGATGCTCACACAATGTGCAAGAATTATCCAAGCAAGCCCATCCAAGTACATCAACTCGACTTCCTACTCTCACTTCCCACCCGACGTAGAGGCTCGGTATTCTGACCAAACCCTTCCACCAAGCAAGAAGCATTCGCAAGTCATCTCGTATCACCAAGAACACACTACAAGAAAAGTGACCTTCACCGATGCAACAAAACGTCTTGAAAACCCAAAAAAACGTCAGGGAAGTTTATTGCAATGTCGCGGATGACGTCGGCAGGTACGTTGGGATAGGCGCTCGGGGATTCTTTACCGACGCAGATCACGTCAACATCGGAAAAACTTTCGTTGGCTATCGCGATAGGTTTCCGCAACATGGCATCACAAAAGGTTTGCAACACTGCATCGGAACAGGATTCAAATTCGTTTCCGACTGAACTTTTGACTGAACTTTCTCTTCGTCGTTCTTTGAATTTTGATGGTACCTTTCCAACTGAACTTTCTCTTCTTAAGAAATTCCTATTTCTTTATGGATGTTCATTGATTTCTCGTCTTATTTCTTTTAGTATTTTTTAGGATAGATTTTTTTTTCATGAAAATTTACAATTTCTTATTTGAAATATGTGACATGATCTTCAGAGAAGGGAAAGAGAGAAAGTATAAAGAATGAGAGAGGGAGATAAACGATTTGAAGAAGGAAAGCATGGAGAAAGTAGAAGAAAGAAGAGAGAGGAAAAGAGAGAGAGACTGAGGAATAGTAAGAGATGAGAAAGAGGGAAACAAAGACACTTCCGGCAGCGGCAACAGTGAAGACAAAGATGAATGGACAGCTGGACGAATCTCTTCCTCTCCCTCTCTCGGCCGATTTTTTCTTCTTTTCATTTTGCAATCGGTTTTGTGGTGAGGGGAAGAAATAGGGTGGACTTTCCTCGACGTCGTTGAAGACGTAACAAAAGAACTTTTCCTCGGCGTCAATTAACCTTAACGTCGCAGAAAGGTTAAATAACGAATTAATTATTTAGACTTTCCACGATGTTTTGCGGCTCTACGTCGCAAAAAAGTCCCATAATATTTTATTTATTAACTATACCTCGACATGAGGTTGATGTGCGTCACGAAAGAGGATATCCAACGGTCAGTTTTTTATGATGTGAACTACGAAATGTCGCGATTTATCATGAATCGGCGATGCAGTGCCTCACCACATCGCAGAAAGGGGATACCAACGGTCCATTTTTTGCAACGTGAACTACGCAACGTTGCGATTTATCCCCTTTCTGCGACACAGCGCCTTACCACGTCTCAGAAAGGGATACCAACATTCCATTTTTTACGACGTGAACCACACAATGTCGCAATTTATCCCTTTTCTACGACGTGGTGAGGCACTGCATCGTAGAAAGAGGATACCAACGGTTCGTTTTTTGCGACGTGAACCACGTAACGTCACAATTTATCCCCTTTCCGAGACGCAGAGCCTTACCATATCACGGAAAGAGGATACCAACGGTCCTTTTTTATGACATGAATCGCACAACATTGCGATTTAGTCCCTTTCTGCGATGCAGCGCTTCACCATATCGCGGAAAGGTCCCATCATATTTTATTTATTAACTATACCACGACGTGAGGTAGATGTGCATCGCATAAGGGTCTTTACGGCAACGTGTCGCTCTCAACGTCGCCAAAGGTGGTTTACCCTGATGCTTGTTTTTTGCGATATCGCTTAATGCGTCGCGAAAAGTCCATATTCTTGTAGTGACAAGCAAGCCAGACAACACCAACACAATGTCAAGCATTATCCAAGCAAGCCCATCTGAGCAGATCAACTCATTCTACTCTCACTCTCCACCCGACGTAGAGGCTCGATATTCTGATCAAACCCTTTTAACAAGCACGAAGCAATTGCAAGTCATCTCGTATTGCCACAAAAAAAAGCAAGCTCAGACGATGCCCATAACAAGGTGCAAGCATTATCTAAGCAAGCCCACCCGAGTACATCAACTCAACATCCTGCTCTCACTCCTTGCTCGATGGAAGGACGTGGCACTCTAACGATGTAAACACCCCAAACACGTGTGTATATGATGGACACAATGTGCTTGAAACGACCATGCTGCCACATAGGGGTACCCCTACAACCTACCCATGCAAGCAGGTCGTCAGAAAAAAGCATGATGTTATTCTTATTATGTTCAGGATATGATTGTATTCTGTTGAAGGCATTAAAATGAGCGTGGAAAACAAGTTTCATAATTTTTGAAACAATTGATAATATTTTATGAATTTTATTTATTAAAATATTAAAATAAATATAAAAAATCTTAAACGGTGGATAAAATTCTAATATTTTTAGGAAATTATTCTTATATATTTCTTAGCTCCCAAAAAATATTTCATAATAATCCAAGCACTAGAAGATAGGTTTGAAATCTCTTATGTGTGTTGGGTGGGCATGGGGGGCGTGCATTAGGCATGGTGGACACGATGAGCGTGCATGGGTGCCTTTGGTGGGCATGGTGGCATGTACGAAAGGCAAACAAACATAGGCAAGCACGCATGCAAGGAGGATGGGTGCATGCGGCACCGACGTAGATGAAAGAGACAAATGTGAGGACGCGCATGGTGTCATAATCGTAGTGTTTCAACCTCGAGACGGATGATTGTGCGACACTTGTTCTAACTTGATGAAGAAGTCAGCCGATCAAAATCCAAAAGTCATGGACAAAGTCGACGTGTGATGTATCCTTCCTTTTCGTTCTTAAGAAATTTTTTTATAAAACGCGAAAAAAGAAAAAAATACATTAAAATCACATTACAATTTGTATTGAAGACTGTCAGTTGCAAGAGAAAGGATTTGCTTGCAAAGAGTACGATAATGCTTGGGCGGGGATTCAACTACTGTGCCTCCCCTAGAGTACATTTTGAACATTTTCAGCTCTGATAGGCTTGCATATGAAAATGCTGAAACGTCACCCTAAGCTTTATGACTTAAAATGGAAAGTAACTACCTAAACTAGATATAAGACATAAAGATAAGATAAATTGGAGGTATTCGAGCATACGATCATAGGAAAACACGCCCTGGACAAGTATGATCATGACAAACTCCCCCACTTAAACAGTTAACGTCCTCGTCGACTAGCAAAGCTGGCATCCTTTGATCTTCTGCTTCTACGCTTCACAGTCTTTGGTACGTCTTCCACGGGGAGGTTCTTCTACTTTGCCATGAAATTGTGTATCCCCCTCGTTGGTCTTCTACTTTTCCACACTTCCTTAGCAAGGACTTATTCGGCTTCTTCCAATCCTTCATGTCTTCTCACTAGGTGGTGATCTTTGTATCTTCATAATCGAGTCTGTTCAGGTCGTAGCTTAACAAGGACCTGATCTCCCACATGAAAGTCAAGGGGGCAACACTTATCTACTCACTTTTTCGACCATTTTGAGGCTTCCTCTAGATCGGTTCGAACGATGTCTGATTTCCACTTCCACTTCTTGGTAATGGTGCAAGTCTGAGGACTTTTCCTCACGTAGGGGGGATCAACAAAGTGTGACAGTACAGTTTGTCTGCCATCAACAATCTTAATTAGGCTTCTGTCAATTAACGAATTCATCACAACTTTAACACAAAATTGGGTTACCTTTAAAAACTAAATCCCATTCTTATGTGCTATCTTATCGGCCTTAACTAAACTCATGCCATTTTGAGCGCTAGAGTTTTTCTGCAACAATTCCTTCGATGTGTCCCGTATTGGGACATCAACTAGACATGCATGTATACGAGTCAACACGTAAGGAATCAAAAGATTGTTTCTTTGACTAAGGGCATCCACTGCCCGATTACTCGCTCATTTCCTATGTTCTGACCCAAAATCAAGTTTAAGCAGGTCTCTCTGCCCCCTTGCTTGACTCGAAGTCAGATTCATCTGAGTATAAAAGTGGCTGGTAACATTGTTCTTTGTCCCTCTAACATAAGTAGATCTCTGGGAATACTATTTTCCATCCCTCATACTGTATACCATGGCAAGCGTTTCTTCTTTAAACATTATATAACTCTTTTTTGTTGTACTCAGTTTTTTACTTTTAGATGCGATGGGTTGTCCATTTTGCACGAGAACATCACCCAACGCATAATCAAATGCATTAACATGAGCTTCAATAGGTTGGGTCACACTCACGGTCTCAAGAGTTGGCCCTTTCCTCGGAACTTGCTTCAAGACATGATTTTTGACACATAACTGTCTATTCTCTTCTTTTCGTAAAAAGACTTAGGATTCATACGGAGTTATTGCAAGTCTAATGAATCCTACACTAAAATAATCCTTCAATTGTATTCGAGCTTCCGTTAACTCCGATGCTGCCACACAACCAGCATTCTTCGTAGGTGATTATGACATAGGTAAGCTATCAAGTATCCCATCTCAATGTTTCTTTATGACACACCTTGTATCTTTTTGAACTATTTCTCCTGGCTACCTGTAGGCCCATGCAGGATGTCCCTAAACAACATTTCATCTTGAGCATGACCCTCTCTCAGTTGCATGGTCGAGATCATTCTCAATCCTTTGGGTTAGCAAAGGTCTGTCTGCCCAATGGTGGAGATCGACCCAGTGACCATCATACATTTTGCTGAAGGAATTATGATCACTTAATGTTTAAAGAGGAATTCCATTCCGAGTACTATATCAAAGTCATCCATACCTACAATCACAAAGTCTATAAGGCGACTCCATCCTCTCAACTTTATCACCGTTTGTTTCACTATTCTGACGACGGATAAAGCTGTAGAATTCACGGCCTTCATTTTTCTTGTATCTTTCTTCCAATAAAGGTTCAACCGTCTGGTTTTTGCTACCGCTATAAAGTTGGAAGTTGTACTAGAGTCGACCATAATGCTCTTTGCATGCTTTCGGTTAACCCAAGTGTCAACATACATTAGACCCCATTTCACATGCGTACTTGTCTCCCCCACTTTCTTTTGAAGAGATGACAAGAAACTCATGACCCCCAATCTAGGATTCTCAACTTTGTCGACTTCACCAACTTCTTTCCCCGATTGACTCAACTTGTCCTCTGAGTCTGAAGCTAAAGTGGCCTGAAAGGCATAAAGGTTGGTTTACTCGGACATTCCTTAGCCCGATGTGATCTAACACATGTGTAGCAACTGAAAGGATGATTTGACGTGTTCAGACTCTTATGTCTTTGCCAAGTGTTCTCTGTGTTGGGTTGGGAAGACTTGTGGTAGACATACCAAACAGATGTTCAGCTATTGCATATGCTGACGTAAGGTCTAGAATCTTCTACTTGTATAGCTTAGTCTTTGCCCACGACTTCAGCTCCTTGACAAAGCAAAAGATCATGTCTTTTTTTGACATATCACATATGTCTAACATTATCCCCCGAATTGTTTCACATACTCCCGAATAGTGCAAGAATGTCTTAATTTGCACAATTTTTGCCAAGCAAGAATTTCAACATTTTTGGGAAAAAACTACGAGCGAAGTTCTTTCTTTAAGTTATCTCATGTGTCTATTGTGTAACGCCCTTTCTGAATGTCAACATATCAGGACCTCCACCATGAATTTGCATCTTCAAACAGATATATGGTCGCCAATATCACTTTGGCTTCTTCTGTAATGGTGTTCGTGGCCTTGAAGTAATGCTCAATATCAAAGATAAAATTTCTAATGTCTTTGCATCTTTTGCCCCACAGGAAGGGCTTACGTTCAGGGATTTTTATCTTGCTTACTGAAATGGCTCCTTCTCTAAGCTTGTGACCACCATCTACTTCCTATATTTTCTAATATAATTTTTATACTCAATTAATTTGTCTTTTGATTAGGTTAAAATGTGGTGAGTACTTACTGCTTATTATTAGATGTGTAAATGGGAGAGCAAGGCAACTTCTTGAAGAGAAACCCGCTTTCTTGATTTGGACATCTAGTTTGTAACAACCCAACTTTTCTAACTAAGTCGAAGTCATTAATTTAAAACGATGACCTTAGTTTACACAAAAACATCAAATTAAATTAAAAATTAAACTCTCAAAGAAAACAAAATTTAAGTTCGGGCCTTGTTTAAAGTAATCATATTCAAAGTAAAATTTGCAAATCATTAGTTCATGAACTCAGTTAAACCTTAAAATTTTCTAAACAGTCTCAAGTGCTAACACAAAATAAGAAAACAAAACATAAGCGGAAGCAATTGACAACATCCCTTATGACCATCACGCCTCCTTCTTGTCTCTCACCGGTCTGCCTCCTTTGTTACCTTTGCCTGAAAAAAAGTTAAACATAAAAGAGTGAGTATAAACATACTCAGTAAGAGACCCACTACTGGTGCCGTTAAAGAAAAATAAATTATTAGCTTCCTAATGGAGTACCCTGTACAATCACAGTCTTGTGATCCCGTAGGATACACATAATCAGTCTAAGCCTCGAAGGACGCATAAATCAGTCTAGTGTTCTGCAGCAATACATATCAGTCAAATAATCCCGCAGGATATAAAAATGTGGTGATCCTGTAGGACACCTGCAAGGTAACTACACAATAGGTAAACTAATAATTTTTTCCTCAGTCCATTCTAATGTCTTAACAGTCATTTATAATTAGAAACATATCAGTACATTTGTCAATAACTAAGAAAACATAATATTCCCCTCAGTCTACAAGAGCACAACCATACTGTCTCCTCAGTTCAAAAGAACACAACCATAACAATATATCATACATTCAGTCTAAACCAAAAATCTGTCATTTCAAACTTACCCCCTATAAGAAACATCAAGGAATTTCAGTCATTCATCATCCATATGTGTATATATACATATCTAGTCAGTCACAACATGCATTCAAATACCAAATCCACCCCATCCATACATAGATATATATATTTTTCTCAGTCGAACACAACATACAATAAACATTAAGTCTACATCTAAAAGTATATATATCATAATCATCATCCTCACTCAATTCGAATATAACAATACAATCTAACACAACTCAAAGCTATAGGTGAGTCCAATAGAAAGTCCCTTACCTAATTTTTTTTATACAAGTTCCTTGATTGAACAACTCCAACAAGCCAAATCTTAAACATAAGTGTAAAAAAAGATTCAACATTTTTCCAAATAATTTCCTTTCATCCACAAATGAAATTGTCACTTACCCACGTCAAAGGAGAATTGAACCCAACAAACCTATTGAAACTTCAAATATTTGCTTGCAAACATCAAACAATACCTTCAAGAAATGTCAAACCACCCAATTAAACAGACCCACAACTTAAATATATTTACAATAAAGAACCAATAATCCCACAATTTATCCTTACCACCACTACAAAAGATCGCAACAAGGCAGATTGACGTGCGCAGTTTGGAATAGAAAGACAACGGTAATGGTTCTACTGTCAGCAAATGGAGGCGTGACAGATTCTGAACCGAACAGTCCCGACCTTAGCTCAACAGATGGCTGGAAGAAGATCCACTTGGACCCGTGACCGGCCTCATGCGTGACTGAGGCAGACTGGGCGACAAACGGTAGTTCAAAAATGGGTCATCGACGTTCGGTGGCAAAGTGGCGACAAACAAAAACGAAAAACGGTCGTCGATGGCGAATGGAAACGCAGGAAGACAAAAGGTAGATGGTGTGGCGATAAGGCAGAAGAGAGGGGAAGAGGAAAAGAAGAAGGAGACGGGGGGGGGCTGTGCGGCGCGCGAGGAAGAAAGGGGGAGAAATTTAATTTCTTTTCCTTTTCTTTTTTATTTAATTAATAATAATAAAAATAACATATTATTATTATTATTATTCCCCAAACATTTTACCCCTTCACTTCTTTTCTTTTCCATTAATTAAAATATTCTCTTCCAGGCTAAAAGAGATAAATAGTACCCAAGAAACATTTAAAATCCTAAAATAAAGCAATTTGATTAAAATCAATTACCTTAGCGTTCGAGGTGTTACACAGTCAATTCAACTCCATTCTTGATCCAAAGCAAAAGATTAATAGCCCTACACATCCAAGCTCGTTAAGTTATCGAGTAACCGAACTTGTATGAAATTTGAAAAGTGGTAATGCTTATTCAGATTATAGCATTGCATCAACAGACTCTTCCTGATGTTTTTTGGAGTTTTCCAGTCTTTATACTTGCACATTTAATTTTTTTAGTCCGATAAAAATCTCCATTATCGAGAGGGGATTGTTTTGACCTGCTAAATGAGTGGCTCCTCCACGTGGTCTCTCTCTCTCTCTCTTCAGAAGATGAAGCCAATTTTCTATGCTTCCTTTTCTCCTTGGATTTTTGTTCCCTTCTGCTCAAAGAAAATTTGAACGAAGATCATACAATTTGATGATTCAGGCTTCGATGACTGATTCGGTCAGTCGGTGACCGCTGTAACAGTTTGGTTAATAGAGGGTTTTTGCCTTTTCTACATGGAATCAAAATTTGGAAAAGGGTTTTTCAAACTAATTTTTCAGATTTGATTACATTTAATAATTTTGCTTTCAGATTGTTGGAAAAACAAATATTGAGCATAGTTGTATGGTGTCGAACCACTGCCTAAAAGTAAAATTCCACGCGACCTTGTTTATGTGGAAAGAACTTGAGTTTTTGGCAAGAATAATAACTAAACCCCGCAAAACTTTTCATTACGAAATATATATAAAAATAATAATTATCAAAATTATAAAATAAATTAAACAATAATAATTATTAGTTTCCAATTGAAATCTCAATTATAAAAACAATACAATGATGTCATTTTCAATCGATGTTACAAATCGATTGAATAAAAAATCTGATAAAAGAATTAAAAAAATAAAAATAACTAAAAACATGAGAATAGAAATAATTAATTAATTAAAATCAAAGTTTGAGGGTGGTGCCACTGATCTTGTGATAATCAAGGGACCACAGTTCCTTTAGCTTCCCCAATTTGCTCTCATAAAACTCCAAAAGTTTCAAACTAGAAGAAAAAAGAAATTTTATACATGTACATTTCTCAAGTCAATCTAACGAGCTATCTGGAAGTTAAAGCTTGAGCTTGCCTATCTACATTTCTTGGGTAAATCTGATGAACAAATTAGCAACGACGAGCAAAGTGATGACACAGACAGAGATGAGAAATCACCGTGAGAGGGCAGACGTCGTTGTCCTTGGATACCAAATCATCCTTGTAATTCCAATATGGCCGTCATCATCGTTTAAATAAGTTCCAGGGATGGGTTTGGTCGCAGATGGATTTGTTCAAGAGATCAAGCCGCCGCCGCCGCCGAGTGATGTTTTGGGACGACGTGAGAGGTCGTCCGTGGGATGGGTATCATCGCCTGGGATGAATGCCAGTCGT
>JBBPDI010000032.1:13628745-13643845 GCA_037974545.1 Cucumis variabilis | reverse complement strand
GCCAAGTGGTGAGATAGGGAAGCTCTTGCATGTAGTTTGCTTGTAAACAAGTTTTATGCAAAAGTGAAATGACTCTTAGATTTGAAAAAAAAGTTAATTTTTTAATTGAAAATTACAAAAATAAAAACCAAGAACTCTTTTTCAATCTTGGTCTCTCTCATCATCAAAATCAAAAACAAAAGAAAAAAGGGAGAAAAACCAAAAGGTTGGGTTCTTCCTAATATTTTTTATCTCTCTTTAATTTTCTCCACCATTTTTAAGTCCCACAACTCAATTCTAAGTCTAGAGAATAGCGGGTCAATGCTAGTGGTAGTCCCGTCTTCAATTTTGTGAAGAGATCGTGAAAAGCACTTGAGGACACTGTAAGAATAGAAAAGCATAAAAGGTGAACTTTTTTCTTTTAACTTTATCTTTGTTGTTTTAAGTTTTTATACATGTTAATCACTAAACTTGTTTAGTTATAATTAAAGTAAAATTTTTTATCCTAATTTCGCTGCGCATGTTTATCGTTTCCATCAAAAGATTCTCATCTAACTCAACTCCACCTAAATTCAAAGTTCATTTTCAGCAATAACATATTGGTAGATGAAGATCTTAGAGAAGAGACTTATTTGCATTGCAAGTTTGAGAACTCGTGTCTCTCTTCTCCTATACAGCTTATAGTAATGTGCAAAAGACATTTTAGCTAATGATGACCAAACATTCCTCTGCTTTTACTATAATTAATGACTTTCTTTCACCCATTTAGAAAGGTAACTCTCTTGTGTGATTCTGCATTATTGGAAAATATATTATGATGATTGTAAACATTTTAGATGCACTCTCGAGAATTAATGTGTGACGATACAACATTTTGAACATAAGAGATTGATTAGCTATTCAAGAATGATTGAAGCTAGAATTGCAAGTGGTCATTGATTAAAGAGGAGTAATATTATTAATGTTATGATAATTGTTATTGTACAATTTAGTTCTGATTATTGAATCAGTCCATGGTTAGCACGTTGGTTTATGTTGTTGTACCCTCAATCATAACATTATAACGATCAATTACTACACGAGCAATATAATCTTTTATCATGGGTCTAAGATCCTCTAGATGTAGATGTTGTGTCATTGAACTAGGTTATCAAAGTTTAATGTGTTTTATGTACTTTTATGTGCTTTCGTAGTTGTTCTTTATGTTATTAACTCACGGTACAACAACAGTACTGCAATAACTAAGTACGTGTTTTCTCAATTGGTTTCAAAGCAGGTTGACACTGGTTCATTGAGTTTTCGATGGCGTTGATCAGGGACGATGGTTTAACAACTTGATGCGTAAGGTGTCATGAATGTGAAGTATCCTTTGGTAGCAAGTTCAAGGAATTTGGGAGAGCACTCATCAGTATTGTTACTGCAAATGAATCTACTGAAGATGGTTGCTCCAATGGGTAGACAAAGTTTGGTGCATATGCTAAGCATTAAGGATCATCATCTTGTGTTATTCCAGATGGCATAAATCTCTTCAGAAAATGGAAGGAAGATCAAATTGTGTTGAAACAACAACAAGAAAGAATTCAAATACTGGTAGAACTAAATCATCGTTATTTATCATCCATTGCAACGCTAAAGTCAAAAGTACAAGAGGCTCGCCATGAGTATGATTCCCTATCCAACAATGTCAAGATGCTCACATCAAGTACTCAAACTCTTAAAAATATATTAAATGACGAAAATTTTAGACCAAATAAAATGGGTATGGGTTACTCTGGTAATACCTCCACTGGTACTTCCACAATAGTATTTATAAAAGCATCCAGTAAAATTGGTCAAAGTACGAATCCATTACATGTTAAAAGAGAAAATCATATTATCAAGAAAAGATGGTCTGTCATTGTTGTGGAAGACCTGATCACATACTACCATTTTGTTACCGTCTACATGGTTTTCCCTCAAATAGAAAAGTTGTTGGCAAAAATAAGTCTTGGAAAACTCCCAAGACTGTTTGGAGATTTAAAAGAAGCAACATTGCAAATAAGTGCAATGTTGCACTTACGTTTATTCAAACCTTAAGAGTTACTGATTGGTACTTCGACCGTGGGTGTTCCCGACACATGACAAGTAATGTTGACTTCTTCTCTGAATTCGGGGAATATCGTTTGGCTCGGTAATGTTTGGTAATGGCTGAAGGACAAAGTTATTGGAAAAGGAAACATGAGTAAACTAGGATTACCAATTTGAAAAAATGTTAAGACTTGTAAAGGGATTATCAGCAAATTTGATTAGCATCAATCAGCTATGTGATGAAGGTGTTAAATTCTTAGAAGGCAGATGTCTTGTGACTGATAGGGATGAGACTCTCATCATGTCAGGTACACGTTTTTATGACAATTGTTAATTGGTGAGTCCTAATGTTTTTAAATTTGGATGTAGCATCCCTAAACACTATGAGTTTGTGCCGCTTCTAAAATTGCAAAAATGTCTTATATCAACTAAAGTTTTCTTAACTAGGAAAACCAAAATTGGTCAAGCATTCTTTTAAAAGCAAGATATTTGTTGAGCTTCATGTGATGTGTGATGACATTATTGTTAATGTTACTTTTATTCAATCTTTGATATATTTTGATTTTGTTAATAAGCCTTCTATTTTTGGAGTGGTTAAGATGCTATTAGTTGTTGATTTTGATTGTTTTATAAGACAAATAAAAGGGGGACAATTGCTATCGGTTTGCTCTTGTTTGTTTGGATTGTTGCCATGGTCAAAGTTTCCAAAGTTCATTAGGTTGTTATATGGTTTGTGTTATTCTGGGTTCTCAATGACGTATTTTGTTTTGTCTTAAATAATAGCCAAAGGGTGAGGATTGTTACTAAGGTTGGTTGGCTTATTTTATTAAAGGTATTACTGGAGCTTAATTTCCTATATGGTTAGTGTCTATTAATAAATATGTGGACAATATTTATTAATAAAGATATGTAGTTGGCTTTGAAGATTTTGTTGTTATAGTTAAGTTAATATTTATTAATAAAAAGATTATTAATAAATATTAATGGAGATATTCAACTGGTTATGGTTGTCCCTATATATTCTCCCACGATTGTTCAATATTGATTAATAAATATATGGTTAATTTTTATAGATATAAAAAATCGTCAAAATATTTACGGCCCCTATAACAAAATGAAAAAGCTCATTAAACTAGTCATTTTTTAAAAAATATTCCAAGTTTGTCATTCCTTTTCATCGTCTTTCTTCTCCTCTTCCTTCCTACGATTTTTTTCTTCTTTCCATCGTCTTTTTCTCTTCCTTTCTATTTTTTAATTTTTTTCAAACTGTTATTTGGTCATTTAGATCGTGTGATAAATATAAACGATCGTGTACCAAAGAATCTTTAAAAATAATTGTTTATATTTGGTTCCTCAAATTTAAACGATCGTGTACCAAATAATCTTTTAAAAAATCATTTAGATTTGACTACCCAAATTTAAAAGATTAAATCTAAACGTGTACTAAATATAAACGATCATTTTCTAAAATTAAGCGATCAAATCTAAACAATCGTGTACCAAATATAAACGATTGTTTTCCAAAAAATCTTGAAAAAAAAAATCTTTGAGATTTGGCAACCCAAATTTAAACAATCAATGTAAACGATTGTGTACTAAAAAATTATTAAAAAAAATCGTTTGGATTTAATTTGAAAAATCTCAAAGATTTTTTCCATATTTTTTTGGAAAACGATCAATGTAAACGATCGTATACCAAAAAATTATTAAAAAATCATTTAGAATTAGATTTGATCATTTAGATTTAAGAAGTCAATCTAAGTGATCAAATCTAAATGATCATCTATAAATCAATAGCCAAATCTAAACAATCATTTTACAAATATATCACGCATGCTACATGCCAATTAATCAAGGTATTTTTTGAATATCTCATTGTGGGCCTTTGGACTTTTTCTATTTTCAAAATTATTCTATACGGTGTAAATATTTTGCCGCTTTGTTATATTTTTTAAAAGACCCCTAAATATATGGTAATATTTATTAATAAATTGATGGAGTTGGTTTTTATTTTGTTACAACTTGTGGATATGTGATATTAGTGTGTTTTTTAAGAACAAAAATGTGAGCAAATGTGTATTAAATTTATGTGTCTAGAAAGTTTTAAGAAAAAAAAACTTCAGTTTGTGTGGTGTATGATGATGAACACTTTGTTTGTAGCATTGTGAGTCACTTAATTGAAAAGATCCGTGCAAGCTAGAGGAGCATAACATTGAATTTTTTTTTTCAGAGTCTCGTGCCATTACGTGTGTTATGCGTGATTTGTCTAATCGTCGGTTCATTGTGGATTTCTTACTTCAAGACTTATAACGGTTAGAGATTTGATATTGTTGCATCTGTTTCCCATCTAAATTTATATGTCAACAAGCAAGGAGGAGAAATATGTTGAATTTATATTGACTTTATAATCTGATCTGCTTGGAATGTCATATGATTTGTTCTAGCCTGTAATATGATCTGAATTATGTTGGTTTATGGATTTGGTTTTAAGCTTATTTTGTGGTCTGCTTTCAGATCACACCAATCTCTATTTTGGTGGTTTCTGTTTCTCTACTATTAGTTGTTGTTTGTTGCAGCTCTCAAATGAAGGAAGATAGGTCTCAAGTGGGAGCTTGTTAGTTATGTGATCCCAACTTTCTTTATTTTGTTTTAATTAATTTAATATGTTGAGATTGTTTGTTATGATATCCCTCTATATTGGGGAGAATAATTATTTCAAGGTTCATTTCATTCAAATTATTATATATAGTTGCAGTGCCATTAACAAAAAACATAAGAGTTCTTGTGTGATTCTCCATTGTTGAAAAATATATTATAAGGAGTGCTAAATGTTCAGGATGCACTCTTGAAAACTAAAGTGTGACCAACGTTTTGAACACAAGAGATCGATCAGTTATTCAAGGATGCTTGAAGTTAGGATTGCAAGTGGTCATTGATTTAAGGGGAGTAATCTTATTAATGTTATGATAATTGTTATTGTACAATTTAGTTCTTATTGTTGAGTCGGTCCATGGTCAGCAGGTTAGTTCCTGTTGTTGTACCCTCAGTCATAACATTGTAACGATCAATTACTACACAAGCAATATAACCTCTTATCATGGGTCTAAAACCCCCCAAATGTAGATGCGTCATCAAATTGGGTTATCAAAGTTTGATGTGTTTTCTATATTTTTATATGCTTCCGTAATTATTCTTTCTGTTATTAACCCACGGTACTACAATAACTAAGTGTGGGTTTTCTCATAAACAATTGTTGCTGCCTAGTTCAAATTCTAACATCAATAATTTTTATCATCCTTATGGTCATTTTTCTTTTTTTTTTCACCCATCATTTTTTGTTTAGCTTTCAAACAAAACCTTCATGAGAAGGCAATTAAAGTTTAGAAAAATAAAGAGGAATCTAGAGAGATGACGATGTGGTTGGGCCAGAGGTCTAATTATTTTCACTCCGAAAGGATTAGCTTTCTTGGAGAAAATTACATGAATCACTAAGATAAGTAGTACATAAAGACTCTAATCTTTACATTTAACTGCTTGCTCTGTATACAAAGAAAGAGCTCAATAATTCCTTCACTTTAATTGATTTGGATTTAATTTGGAGTTTTCTCTTGAAGCTTCAATTGGAGGAATAAAATAAGGTTGAATTTGAATTCAACCTCAAGTTTGGGTAAGTTGATTGAAAGAAATTTTGGGTGTTTAGGTAATTAATTTTATCAATTAAGTTGTGGACTTTCCCTTACTGTTTAGGACCTGTTTATTGAAAAACTTGGACTGTGACTGCTAAGGAAGAATTGTTAAGCTAATTTCTCAGGTAAGAGATTCCACTATTAAACCTTCGATAATAGATTAAGGAGCTTGGATGTATGTTTTTCTTATTATGCATTATTGTAGCTAGAATACATAATGTGACTGTTAGGAATGACTGATATTAATGGCTACATAGATAACCGTTATGTATGACTAAGATATATTACAATCGAGATATGTTATGAATGACACATGCTATGACTTAGATATGTTATGATTGAGATATGATATTTATGATATGCTACATGTTACAGACTATGGTGTTCTATTAATTTTGTCTGTTAGTAGCCATATAGGTGTCCATCGGGATCACCACCTATCTATGTATGTGTGGCTTATGCATGTGTGGCTAACTTTTATGAGTGATTCAACAAGGTCACTTTCAGTCTGATTCTCTTATGCGTTCCTTCGGATTGTCGAAGACAAGTTTCTCTTAGGTCTTCCTCTGGGTCATCGAAGACCAGTTTCTCTTAGGTGTTCCTTCAAGATCATGAAGACCAAATGTGTTCCTTCGAGATCACTAGATAACATGCATTTGGGAGCAAAATAGTTATGTGGTACTTAATTACAAGATTCTAACGAAAACTTAACAGACATCGAGCAGGACTAGTAGTGGGTCCCTTATTGAGTATATGTTTATACTCACTCTTTTTTATGTTTAAATCTTTTTAGGCAAAGGTAGAGGTTGAGGAAAGCTAGCGAATGACTAGAAGTGACTGTGGTTTGCCATAAGGGAAAGCTTATGATTGCTTTTGCCTTTAAGTTTTTAGTATTTTGATTTACAGTATTTTATTTAAAATTTCAAAACTCATGAGTACTCTTATGATATTTTCTTATTATTTTAAATAGGACCCGAACTAGTATTTGACCTTTACTTTTATTTATGCATAATCTATCTATGATTTGTAATTAAATATTTGAGGTTTTTATTAAAATTTAATACCTTCTTTTATTTATTTAATTTTTTTAAAATTCTTATTTAATTTAATAGTAATGATCCCAACTTAGTATAACGAGTTGTGTCGTTATAGTTGGTATCAGAGCCTCAATTTTTAAGTTTTGTAGATTGACTTATGATGTAAGTCTTTAATTTTATTCCTATGGCTAATACGGTCCTTCGTCACTCACCAGGTATGTTTTATGATTATGCATATGTATATGACCTTGCATGTGTTAAACTAGATAAGAATAAATGTTATTGATATTATGACTTAATAGTGAAGGACTTTTGGTGGTAGAATTTAGGAAAAATGTAACCACGTAGAAGCGTTCGTAGAGTTGGTGGGGGAGGTAGAGGAGCTAGACGTAATCAGGTTGAAGGACAACCTGTTTTACAAGTTGTCAACCTTGTTGCACCTGTCAGTCATGCAGACCTTACTGCCATGAAGCAAAGATACAAAAATTTGTTATTCGATGCTTTGGCACAGTGTCAACCTAGCCAATAGACTCAGTCAGATCTGTTCAGACCCTAGCTGCAGGTAACTGCAAGAGCTTAGACTCTAGTTGTATCCCATAACATACCTGATCAACTGTCAGCATAAGCCAAACACTTGAGGAATTTTAGGAAGTATAACCCTCAAACTTTCGATGGATCCATGGAAGACCCTACCAAGGCACAAATGTGGTTGACCTCTATGGAGACTATATTTTGCTATACACAGTGCTTTAACGACCAGAAGGTTCAATGCACTGTGTTCATGTTGACTGACAGAGACAGGTCTGGTGGGAGCCTACTAAGAGAATGTTAGGTAGGAATGTAAACCAAATAATCTGGGAACATTTTAGGGAGGATTTTTATGTTAAACTTTTCTATACTACCCTAAGGGATGCCAAGCGCCAGAAGTTTTTTAGACTGGAGCAAGGTATTATAACTGTGGAGCAGTACGGTCAAGAGTTTGATATGGCATCATGCTTTGCTCCTAAAATAGTAAAGATTGAGGTTGACAAAGCTGATAGATTCATCAGAGGCCTTAAGTTGGAGCTCTAGGGTTTCGTTCAACCTTTTAGACCAGCTACCCAAGCTGAGATACACTGCGCCTGATAGTAGATATGAGTATGCATGAGAAGGTAGAGTTAGCCAAAGCTTTAGAGAAGGGACCAACTTTAGAACAGAAAAGGAAGGCTGAGCAGCAGCCTACTGTAGCACTACAAAGGAATTTAAGGTCAGGTGGGTATGTTCCAGTGGCACCGACAATAGGTTATTGAGGTAGATAAAACATTGAGAAATACCCATCTGTCCTAATTTTGGGAGGCCTTATTCAGGTCATTGTCTAGCAGGGAGTGGAGTATGTTACAAATGTAGGCAATCGGGGCAATAGTTCAAGGCTATCTCAAACCAGACTTCCACCTCCCAGTAGGGAAAAGTATTTGCCACTAATCGACAAGAGATCGAGAAGGCTGGCACAATGGTGACAGGTACACTCTCAATCTTGGGGCACTTTGCATTAGTATTATTTGACTTTGGGTCCTCTTAGTCTTTTATATCTTTAGTTTTTGTTCAGCATATGAGTTTATAGGTAGAATACTTGAGTTATATGTTATTAGTTTCTACTCCATCTGGAGAAATTATGGTGTCGAAAGAGAAGATAAAAGCATGTCAAATAGAATTAGCAAGCCATATATTATATGTAACTTTGTTAGTTGAAGACATGCGAGACTTTAATATAATTCTAGGCATGGATATCTATCTGCTAACCATGCAAGCATAGATTTTTCTACGATGAGGTAGTTTTTAACCCTCCTACTATGACTAGTTTCAAGTATAACAGAACTGGAACTATGATCCTACCCAAAGTTATCCTAGCCTTGAAGGCTAGTAAGCTGCTTAACCAAGGTACCTGGAGTATCTTGACTAGTGTTGTAGACACCAGAGAGCCTAAGGTGTCCTTATCATCTAAACCAATGGTAAAGGAGTATCCTGATGTTTTTTCAAAAGAGCTCTCAGGGCTTCCACCTCACAGGGAGCTTGATTTTGCTATTGAGCTAGATCCAGGCACCATTCCAATATCGAAAACTCCATACAGAATGGCCCCAACTGAGATGAAGGAGTGCTAAAGGTCTAATTATAGGAATTGCTGCACAAGGGCTTTATCCGACCTATTATGTCGCCTTAGAGAGCACTAGTACTGTTTGTGAAAAAGAAAGATGGGTCGATGCGTCTTTGCATTTACTGTAGAGAGCTTAATAAGGTGACAGTCAAAAATAGATATTCGTTGCCCAGAATTAATGATTTGTTCAATCAGCTGCAGGAAGTCACTGTGTTCTCTAAGATTGATTTGCGTTCAGACTATCATCAGTTGAGGATTAGAGATAGTGATATTTCTAAGACAGCCTTTCGTTCCAGATATGGACATTATGAGTTCATTGTAAAGTCTTTTGGCTTGACAAATGCTCCTGCTGTATTTATGGATTTATGAACAAGGTGTTTAAGGATTTCTTAGACACTCTTGTGATAATTTTTATTGATGACATCTTAGTTTACTCCAAGATAGAGGTTGAGCATGAGATACATTTACATCAGGTTTTAGAGACTCTTCGAGCCAATAGGCTATATGCTAAGTTTTCAAAGTGTGAGTTTTGGCTGAAGCAGGTGTCTTTTCTTGACCATATAGTATCCAATAAGGAAGATTTTGTGGACCCAACAAAGATTGAAGTCATTACTAGTTGGTCTCGACCTTCTACAATTAGTGAAGTTCGTAGTTTTTTGGGTTTAATAGGTTATTAGAAGATTCATAGAAGGTTTCTCTCGTATAACTAGTCCTTTGACTCGGTCTAGAAAAGGGACTTCTTTTATTTGAAGTCCAGCATGTGAGATCAGTTTCCAGGATCTTAAACATAAACTCGTTACTGCACCAGTCCTTGCAGTGTCAAATAGATCTCAGAGTTATATGATTTACAGTGATGCCTCTAAGGAGGGATTGGATTGTGTCATGATGTAGCAAGGTAAGGCAGTTGCTTATGCCTCTCATCAGTTAAAGAGCCATAAGCAGAACTACTCTACACATGATTTAAAGTTGGCAGCAGTAGTTTTTGCACTTAAGATCTAGAGACATTATTTGTATGGTGAGAAGATACAGATCTTTACTAACCATAGGAGCTTGAAATACTTCTTCACTCAAAAGGAGTTAAATATGAGATAGAGAAGATGGCTTAAGTTAGTAAAGTACTATGACTATGAGATTTTATACCACTCAAGTAAGGCGAATGTGGTAGCTGATGCTCTTAGTAGGAAGATATCACATTTTGAAGCACTCATTACTAGACAGATCCCTTTGTATAGAGACCTTAAGAGAGTTGAGATTGCAGTTTTAATGGGAAAGTTACTTCACAGTTAGCTCAGTTGTCAGTACATTTGACTTTGAGGTAGAGAATCATTGTTGCGCAGCTCACTAATCTTTATTTAATGGAGACACGCTGCTTAGCAGAAGCAAGGTAAGCTGAGGAGTTCTCTATATCCTTTAATGTTGGACTTTTGTTTGAGAGACAATTATGCATGCTAGCAGACAGTACAGTTAAGATACAATTATTGACTAAGGCTCATGGTTCTCCATTTTCTATAGATCCAGGGAGTACAAAGATGTATCAGAATATGAAACAAGTTTACTGGTGGTGAAATATGAAGAGAGAAGTGGAAAAATTTATTAGTAAATGTTTAATGTGACAGCAGGTGAAGGCATCAAGATAGAAGCCAACAGGTTTGTTGTAACCTTTGAGTGTGCCAGAGTAGAAGTGGGAGAATGTGTCTATGGACTTCATTTCAAGACTACCTAGAACCCTAAAGGGTTATACAGTAATTTGGGTTTTGGTTAACAGGCTCACGAAGTCAGCACATTTCATCCCAAGGAAGTCCACCTATATTACCAGTAAGTGGACATAGTTGTATATGATTGAGATAGTGAGATTGCATGGAGTGCCAGTATTGATAGTTTCTGACAGAGATGCCTGTTTTACTTCCAAGTTCTGGAAAGGACTTCAGGATGCCATGGACACGAGATTAGACTTCAATACAGCCTTTCACCCTCAGACTGATGGTCAAACTGAGCGTTTAAACCAAATTTTGGAAGACATATTGCGAGCTTGTGTGCTAGAGTTTTCAGGGAGTTGGGATTCTCATTTGAATTTGATGGAGTTCACTTATAATAACAGTTATTAGACTACCATTTGTTAGATGAATATTTAGTTAATTAAAAGATTTAAATTCATGGTGTTCATTGAAAATTTGATAAGAATAATTATATTATTGGGGATAATAATTTAGGAAGATATGTTATTAAAGTATTATTTAATTTTGAAAATAATAATAATTATATTAAAAAAAATATAATTATTAAGCTGATATATTTTTGTTTTGGAAAAATATATAAATAAATAAATAAAAGAGGAAAAGATGATTGAATAGATAATTAATTAGGTGAGAGAATGAGATTTATTATGTTGTTATTTTTGGAAAAGGGGTAAAAGATTTATTTGATGGGTATTTAAGATGGAGAGAGATTTTTTATTGAAAATGGAAAAGGAGAAAGAAAGAGAAGATATAATAATAATAATTGTTAATAATAATAATATTATTATTGTTTATATTAAAAACCCACTTCGTGAAACATGCCAAACTATTCATCTTCTTCTTCCTTCTTCACAAACCCTAGTCGTCGCTCCTCACCCTTCTACCGTCTCCGACGACTGCCAATGCACCATCGCATCCCTCTGTCACACTGAAGCTGGACATTTCGGTCTCTGTCGTGTTGCCTCTCTTCGTTTATCGCAGCAAAGCCAAAGCCGAAGTTGAAGCTCTCCTCATTCGTCTGATTCTCCTTCGTCCGTTGGCCATCTCTTCTCGTATGAAAGCTTATGACATCGACTGTTCTCTTCTCCACAGCCAGGTATGAGCCACGTTTCAAACCCGAGTCGCTACCATCTTCATTAAGCTGTTCCACGAGCCATTCCTTCACGATCAAACCGCACATCTCCAAGTTGTGAGCATGTAAGCAATTCAAGCCTATCCTCTTCTGTGAGCCGTGCGCTCGAGCTGACTGCCCTTGTCGAGTCGTCCCCTGTTTTGAGCCTCTTTGTGGTGAGATTTGCTTAGTTTTAATTGGAAATTTTAGCAGTGAATTTATCACAACCAAGGTTGAATTGGATTTCAACCTTCTTCGCTGGTAAGTTGGTAAGCCTGAAAAATTAATTGTTTGTTATGGTTATCAAACTATTAATTTGAATCTTATTCATGTTTAGGATTCGCTTGTTGGTAAACTTGACTGTCGTTAGGAATAAATTTTGTGTAGCTAATCACCAGATAAAGAATTTTCCTATTGGATCTCCATATTAAAGTTGTATGCATATTTTATATCATGTATTAATGTAGTTAAGAGAGACATGTATGACTAAGATGCTATGATCGTGATACATAGTAATTGAGGTAAGCTATGATTAAACAGGATATGATTGAGTTATGTTTGGCTGAGCTACGATATTTATCTTACGATATATTTATATAGGCTATGATGTTCTGTTAGATTTACTGTTAAAGAGGTACCATATGGGTGTCCACGGGATCATCACCTATTTATGCCTGTATGGCCAGTTTTATATGTGATTCAACGAGATCACTTACAGCCCGACTCTCCTTTAGATTGTTTCCTTCAAGGTCATCGAGAGTCCAGATGTGTCATTTGGAGATCAATGGATAGCGTGCCTTTATGAGCACAATAGTTAGATGGTATCTTCTTACAGAACTCTAACAGAAATTTTACAAACACTTAGCGGAACTAATAGTGGATCCCTTATTGAGTATAAATTTATAGTCATCGTTTTCTATGTTTAATTTTACAGGTAAAGGTAGATGTAAAGGCAAGCTGACGAAGATAAGAAGAAACTGTGGTTCACCATAGAGGGATAGTATGTGTTTTATTCCACATTTATTGTTCTCAGTATTCAATTTAAAGAAAATTATTTTAGAACTCAGATTTACTTTTAGATTTTTCTTTTTATTTTAAAGAGGGCCTGAACTACTATTTTAAATAATATATTTATTTATTATTTTCTTCACACATTTTATTTATTATTGATTTTAAATGAATATTCGAAACGTTTTCTTTAAATTAGTATTTTTCTTTTATTTTAAATAAAAAGTTTTTATTTGTTTTACTAGTAATGACTTCAGCTCAGTATAAAGGGTTGAGTCGTTACAAGCCTGCCGCCCGCTGCTCCTCACCTGTGCCACCACCATCACTCGCTTGCTTGTGTACCGGTCTCCTCTACCGTTGTTGCCTTCGTTTGGTAAGAAAATGGTTTTTTTTTTGGTTTAACTTAACATAAATAATATTAAACTTTGTAAAGTTAGCAAGGTTGTAAAAATTGACGACAGTCAGGGGCGGATCTATTAAGGGGTCAGGGGGGCACGTGTCCCCCCCCTCCCTCACATTCTCGATTTTTGTATTTTAATATTAATTTTGAAGTTTTAAATTATAATATATATTAAATAATGAGTAATTTTACTATATTATGTTGTTATTATAGTGGTTGTGTCCCCCTACGTATGATTCCTGGATCCGCCATTGACGATAGTGGCAGCTAGGTTGTAAAGTTAGCTAAGTTGTAAAGGTATAAAGTTAGCTATGTATGATGTATTACTTTCTTATGTATTTTTTTCAAACAATATTATTGTAAGAGACTTTTTTGTATGAAATATGTTCTAATTTTATAAATTAAAATTTGGTATTTATTATTTTTGTGTTGTTTGGTTTGAAAATTTTATTGGATTTAAATCTGATTAGAACTCAAAACCACATGCAAAAAAAATGTAGATAATAATTAAAGAAAAAAAGTAAAAAAACATATTCTCCTGACACATATGCGTTGGGACTTGTTCATATCTCTTGACATGTTATGAAGCGTGTCGGGAAAGACTACTCCCAACACATTATCAAAAGGCGTCAGGAGTTACTTACTGTTCACACACTTCATTCCGATATCAGGAGTTCCTTATTCTCGACTCCGATTCATATCAACGTCAGAAAATCGTCTCCTAACACATTTATCTCAACTCGTCCTCCGATGTTTGTATAGGCATCGAAAGATCTTTTTTCGATGCATTTGGGTATATATGTCAATGTTGTTATGCATCGGGAGAGCCACTATTTCTTGTTGTGGTAGCTTCCTCTTGCTTTTTATGCAATTTTACCGCCCAAAAATCACTCCATAATATGTATATCAAAATGTATGAACAGATGTATATAGATAGATTTCCTAAAAAAAAGGAAGATAGAAGAAAAAAAAAACAACAAAACAAAACCTATGTACTAAAAAGTCCACGCATAAAATGAAACTAATACAAGAGTATAATTTGATAGGATCATCATAAAAGAATGTTCCAAAGATGCATATAATTAATTTGGTAAGATATTTGTAGTATTCCCAACAGAAAACCTACTAGTTTTCTTTGTTTTAGTACAAATTAGGGTAGAGAATTTGAAACTACTATTTATTATCTTCAACTACGTAGCTTTTTTTTATATATATAATTGAATTTTGGCTTATTTTTTAAAAGACTAAATTATAACTTTCAAATTTATATCTATAATCTTAAAAACATTATTTTTAGTTTTAGTTTTATATATGAGGTTATTTACACATTTTTTATCTTAAAAAATTAAGAGTTTTTATATAAATTTTGAATCTCACACGAGCAAATCTGCGAACGGACACATCAGACATGTAATAAGACTTAAAATTTTTCAAATTAAATGTTGTATATTTGTAAATTCGGAAAATAATATGCATATTAAAAAAGAGATTTTTAAAAATGAAAGAATTAGCAAACTGTTTAAGACCATAGCAAAATTTTAATTCAAGCAAATCCAAATATGTATGTTTTTTTTTTATAGGATATGTAAATATTTTCATTATTTTTTATTTTTCTATTTATGTAAATACTACTGTTAAAAAGTATATAACCAATTAAAATAAATTGAAAATTGAAAACAAAGCAGTGAAAATTGAGGGATGAGACTGGTAAGTTTACCATTCTAATTTTTAGAAATTATTTTTTAATTTAAAAAGATGAAAAGAAAAGGAAAGAAGAAAAAAAAGAAAGAAAAAAGAAAAAGGGACCACACACAAATCGCCACTCCTACAAGGAGGAAGTAAACAGGAATTTCCATTTTGTAAGGTCTCAGCCTTCCAAAGCTGACCAATTATCTATTTAATCCCCCCTCTCTTCTTCTTCTTCTTCATTCATCTTCATTCTTCT
>JBBPDI010000032.1:13588154-13601886 GCA_037974545.1 Cucumis variabilis | reverse complement strand
CAGAAGCTGACATGTGAAGTAAAAAATCGTTCATATTAAGAAGAAATAGCACCTGAATCTTCCAGGGATCGGTGGTGCTAAAGGAAACGTAAACCAGTAAAGCGGCTGAAAATGATATTCTCCCTGCAAAATATGCAAAAGTTACCTGAATCCAATGACTTAAAACGGTTTCCGCCAAAGAATCACGGCAGAGATGAAAATGAAAGCAAGAAAAAAAAAAGTAGAAAGGGGAAAAAAGGTAAAGATAATACCTCAAATGAATTGAAGGATGAAGCGGAATTGAGCAAAGCAAGGGGCGAAAAAAACCGTAGAAGGAGATTGTTTGAGAATTGAAAGATATAGAAATAAAGCGAAAGAGAAAGAATCCGGAAAGCGGGAGGTGCTAGTTAGGGCTTTTGAGCGGGCAGGGGAAAGGGTTCCGTGTGAGAGATGAGAGAGATGAAGAAGAAGAGAAGAATCTTATGTCGATTGGGTTATATTGTTATGGTAGTCGTCCCATACCAAACGATACGACGCTTCGAATGAGTTGGCAAATGTAACGTAAAGTGTTACATAGACGCCCATTGAGTTGTCTATCCACTCGGCCCAACTGGCCCAACTCATCTCACCCAACTAATTTTTACTCTTTTTTCTTCTTTATGTTTTTTTTTTTTTCTTTCTTCTTTTCCGGTGTAGTTGAAGGGGTTGTATTGCTCAAAGCATAGATGGACCTCGTGGACAGAGATGAAGGTAGGAAGAAAGTACCACGAAAAAGAAAGGAAATGAGCCATGATAAAAGTTTGTCTTACACTGGAAAATAAAGCAAATACAACTCGAACAAAAATTTCGCAAACTAACACATTTTTTTAATTTCTCCAAGTCAAATAGAACCATAAAGAAAAAGCTAAGAATCAAACTAATCACTTAGGGAGGACGTAAGGTAACATCATGGGCAAGTAACTTACGCTTGCATTAAATATGAAAATAGCAACACATCAAGCAACTCTCCATAGATTATGTCTCAACCACCTATACAACAGTGACAGCATCTAATGGAGCTTCGCATTTCAATGATATCCAATAGAACCACATTTTTCGTAAATGCATCTCCTCGGGTGATTTTACTAAAAGGACACTCAAAGAATGAATTTACGATTTGACTCAATTTTAATCTATAATCTATAGTCGATCGATAATTCTATCTATATCTATATCTATATATTTATCTATACTTCTATATATTTACTGTAAAAAAAGGCCTATAGAAAGAAAGTCTCTCTCCATTTTGCCTCTTTCGTTTTTGTTAATTCTATCTATAACATTAGTAGTAATTTTGTCAATTTTAAAACTTGTCAAATAAAAATTCAAAAGAAATTTGTAAGGTCACATGATTTGTTAAACCAATTATAAATTAATATCTAAATATTAATTACATTTAAAACAATCCTATAACAAATAAAATTACTACCTTATGTTCTTTCCTTTTACATATTAATTACACTTTATTCTTTTAATTCCAAAAGCCTTTTAGTTTTCTAGATTTTCATCTATTTTCTAAAAAAATAATTTTTATTGTTTTTTTCTTATTGTTACAAAACCATATGATGTGAATTCAACGATAGAACTTTTGAATGTGCCCGAAGAATCAATTATAAAAAGTAAGACAAAGAAGATTCAAGAGATTTTTACACTACATCTTCAAAAGCTAGCATATTCACATGAAGCGACAAATAATTATGAGTAAAAAAGTATGTACAATATTAGTTCAATCAGACAATATGAGAATTGATTAAATATGACATGGAAAAAACTCTAGAAGAGTTATTTAAAGTATTGTGAAGGCTTTCTACTTTTTTCTTTTTAGTTTTTCAATTTGACATTTAATTTAGTATGCAATATTGTTTTAAGTTTCTAGGTCTTATTTTTTTCAAAAGGAATTTAAGTGTATTTGGTGGCTATTAGGTTTTCACTCATGCATGTATTTTCTTTAATTAGTATTTAAGTGTATGACTATTGGAATTAATTAGATATTTGTTGGATGAATATTTAATTAATTAGAAGATTTGAATTTGTGGTGTTTGTTGAGAATTTCATTTAATTATATGTTATGAGATTTAAGTAATGTCGTGGAAATTATTTGGTTTTATGAAAATTGAAATTTATTAAATAATTTGGATGTTATTTAATTAAATTGAATGGTGAATATTTTTGTTAGAGATTGGGTAATTATATGTATGTGTGGTTATATATATATAATTATTATAAAAATAAAGATAATTCTATTTGTGGAAAAATATAATTATTTGTAAAAGTATAACTATTTTGGTAAAAGAATAAAGTTGATTGGATTTGATGAGATTTAATGAAAAGAGAGAAATTTTGATTTTTGGAAAAGATAATTATTTTTAGAAGACAAATATTGACTTAATGGAAGATTTAGTTGAGGAAAGAAAATATGTATTTTATTTAGTTGGAAAAATATAGTTAATTATACGATGAAATATAATTGTTAGAAAATAAGATAATTAATAAGAAGAAAGATAGTTGATTTGATTGGACGAGAAAAGATTATGGATTTAATTAAAAGAGAATAATGGTTTAAATAAATATATATGTTTATTATATATTTTGGTGAGAAAATAATATAACAATAAAGATGTATTTATTATTATTATTTATGGTCATAGATGCCAAAAATTTTGTGTATTTGAGGAATTTATTGAGAAAATATAATGAGAATAAAAATATATGTATATAATGGTATTATATTTATATCCTAAAAAGAAAAGAAAATAATAATGATAAATATTGTTATTATTTGTATAAAGAGCATCTAATGCTTAAATTGAAAAGCAAAGCAAAAAAGAAAAACTTTTCCATCTTCTTTGCTAAGTTAACCTTATGTTGCATGTCTTTGAAAAATCTCTTTGGCAAATCTTGAATAATATTTAACTAACAAATATTTTCCAATCAAGGATGAATTGGTTTCAACCTCAACTTTGGGTTAATTGACTAATTAGAGAATTTTGGAGACCATAGCCAACTGCTAATATTTATTAATTAAGATATTTGATATTTTTTCCTTATTGTTTAGGATATGCTTTAATTGGAAAATTGATTGTCAAGAAAATATTATATTTTTAGCTAATTAATCTCGATGTAAAAGATTCTACTACTAGACCTTCGAAAATATATTAAAGAGTTTGCATGTATTTTCTATTGTGCGTTGATGGAGCTAAAATGCATAATACGACTGATAGGGATGATAAGTTATGACTAATGTGTTATGATTAAGATATGATATGATTGAGATGACTGATATGTTATGAAGCATGGTATGTTAATAACATGATAAGGGCGTTATGATTAATATTCATGTCATGTTAGGATGTTAATGATATATTACATGCTATGAACTGTGGTGTTCTGTTAACTTTGTCTGTTAGGGTCGTACCCATATGGGTGTTCTTCAGGATCATCACCTATTTATGCACGTGTGGCTTATGCCTTTGTGGTTAACTTTTATGAGTAAGTCGACGAGGTCACTTACAGCTCGATTCTCTTAGGCGTTCCTTAGAGTTTGTTGAAGACTAGTTTCTCTTAGGTATTTCCTTCAGATTCACCAAGAGTCCACATGTGTCCCTACGAGATTACTGGATAGCATATGTGTTCGAGAGCATGATAGTTTTTGGGGTATTTCCTTATGGAACCTTAATGGGAAGTTAACAGACACCTAGCAAGACTAGTAGTGGGCCCTTACTAAGTATATATTTATACACATCCTTTTCTATGTTTAACATTTTAGGCAAAGGCAAAGATAGAGGAAAGTTAGCGAGCGACAAGAAGGATCCGTGATATGCCATATGGGGACACAATTTTGCTTCCTCTTTTCATTGTTCATTTTCAGTGTTTTGAGCTTGAACATTTTTATCTATTTATTTCTATTATCTTTAAAATTGTAGAATTAGTTGCGCAGCATGTTTTTATGGTATTTTTAATGAAAATTTAGTTTTCCTCTTTTCAAGAAATTGTCAAAATTGTTATTTATCTTTAAGATAATGACCTCAGCTTAATATAAAAAGTGGCTCGTTACTATTCCTGAAGTAATTAAATGGTATTAGGATCTAAGAGTGACCATCATAAATTCGATCTAGGTTTGATCAAAATATTCTCTTCCTTCTCCTTTTTTGTGAACAAGCGAATCTCGTAGGTGAAGTTCAATATTATTTTAAAAAGATCTTGAATATTCTTGAGATTTAAACAGAAGAATAAATCATTTAAAAATAGAAAAAAAATCTGGAAAATGAGCTGAAAAAGTCTAGAAAAGAATATGAATAAATTACAAAGAAGAAAAAGAAAGAGAAGTGATGAATCATTCGCAATATCAAGAGCAAATCTGAAATTTATGAAAATTTTCTACCGGCTTCATAGGCTTTTTTATTTTTTTACATGGATGATAAATATTTTGGTGTTTTGCTATATTTATGAAAATTACCCTTTATTTTTCTTCTTTTTTAATTTCAAATTTTCATATTAAACATTTAGTATTTACAAGTTAAGCAATAAGAAGTTTTATTCACTCAAAATTTAATTTTAGAAAGCTATCGTGAAAATGGAGCACAACCGAAATACAAAAATCGAGGAAATATAATTTTAAAATAATATATATATATAAAGAAATTAAAAATATATATACAATCTCATAAATTTCCATTTTTTTCCTCTTTCATGAAATTCTCACCAATATTGTTCATACTTACAAAACCACGAAATGTAACTATTTATAAGCAGCTTGACAAGCATGAGGTGGGTTACATGGCCACTAATGGTGAGTCTCTTATAGACACATAACATGAATGTTGGATGGTTAATAAGAAGACATGTGGCTATATGGCCACTAAGCACATTAACGGGCATCTGTATTATTATATTAATATTTATAATACTTTCTCTTAGATGCTCATTATATATATGAAATATGCCTTATTAAAACCATACTAGAAAAAAAACCAATGAAAAAAAAATTCCGAAATGAAGGAAAAAGAGTACATATTTTATATATACTTATAAAAATAAAATTCACTCCCACTCATGGTAACATCATATAGATCTTTAAGTCGCTGCATTCCAATGTTGTACACCAATTTTTCAAAGGTTGTGGTAGGTAGTGATTTTATAAATAAACTTGTCAAGTTATCATTTGAACAAACTTGTTGTATTGTGATGTCGTCATTTTCTTCAAGATCATGAGTATAGAAAAGCTTCGATGAGATGTCCTTTGTTCTATCACTTTTAATATAACCTCATTTTATTTGAGCTATGCATATCGTGTTGTCTTCATATAATGTTTTTGGAGAGAGTTTACTAGAAAAGACAAATCACATGTTTCTCAAATGTGTTGAGTCATCGATCTTAACCATATACATTCTTCACTAGCCTCATAAATTGCAAGAATTTCAGCATGATTTGAGAAGACGGCTATTATGGTCTACTTTACTAATCGACAAGATATAGGAGTTTCTCCACATGTGAATAGATAACATATCTGAGATCTAACTTTGTGTGGATCAGATAAATATGCAAAACCTACTAGGTTAAAATTTAATTTATTTGAATAAAATAATCTCATATAAATTGTTCCTAGGAGATAACGAAGTATATGTTTAATTCCATCCCAATGCCTTTTTGTTGACGAAGAATTGTATCTAACTAATAAATTTACTAAAAGTATAATATATGATCTAGTATTATTAGCAACATATATAAGTGCACCAATTGCACTAAGATATGGTACTTCTGAATCCAAAAATTCTTCATTATCATCTCGAGGTCAAAATATATCTTTTTTCACATCTAGTGAATAAACTTGCATTGGAATGTTCAATTGATGTGCTTTATCCATATAAGATCTTTCATATTGAATTTTTTCTTAAGATATTCTATTGCCTTTAAAAGCTCTTCAGGAGTTCCAATTAGATTGAAGAACATGGATCTCCATGTGAATTTTCAATAATTCTTCTCTGTTGAGATTTATGTCTTAAAACTCGTAAATTATAAATGTAATCCATTGACCGTTATTAATAAAGTGTTATTATTATAATTTCAATAAATGCTATTCATTATACTATCAGTTTCGTCTTAATAACCAAAATCCAATAAACTAACATCCTAAGTTGTTTGATGAGTCTTGAATAGTATGTAGAGACATACAGGGATCAATGTTCAAGATCAACTTAAAGGGTCTATAGTACAGAGATAAGGTTGGGTACCTTATCTTGGTAACACTATTAGATACGACTCACTTTATATTTGATACAAACCCAATGTCCAACACGTTCGTGTAGGTGACATGCGAGTGAGGGTTTCATATGCAATGAGTTTGCATAAGACCGAACCACAAAATAGTAACCACTAGATGCAACTCTGTTAACTAGTTAGATTTCTGTTTCATTAGGATGACCTAGGTAACTTAATTTTAATTGTCACACCCCGTCCCAAGCACCTGCTTGCTTGATCTAAGACGTGGCATGAAGCCAACTGATGTTATTATTCTTCTGAACAACACCGATTGACCCTAACTATAACATTTAACAACTTGTATAAATTAAAACTTATGCAACGGAAACTAAAAGAAACAACTTGACAACTTTTTATAATATAAACAGGTAGTCGAGGCTAAATGCCACTAATTACAAGCTTTACTTTACATACCAACATAAATTTATAACAACACTTAACTTTATGCAAAACCATGTACAAGATAAGATTAAAACAGACCCATAATAGCTAACCTATCAACAACTTTCGCACAGCAGTCTGAAAACAACGGTCAAGCTCTCGGATCATGACCTCTACCTGGAAAGTGGAAAAACATTTTGGAAAGGTGAGTTAAAAAGTCCAATGAGTGATGGTTTTATAGAAACATGCTTTTCAAAACCATTTAATTTTAAACTTCGCATTTAGCATATGAAACACAAGGTGGACCCTCTGACGGCCCTCATCTTGTTATGTGATACTTACGAGACAAAATCCAGGCATCAGTAGTGCCCCATCTCGTTATAGCTACTATGAGGTGGTAAACTACAAATATCATAACTGCAGAACCCTCTTCTCATAAATTTGTCCCAGCGATAGCATACATAGGTATCTACTGAATACCTTTATCAAAGGAAACCTTTGTGCAGAGGCCATATGCTCGAAGGGTTGTTATATACATACATCAAATGGTATAGTCTAAAACGTTCTAAAATCATTCTTTAACAATCATTTTAAATCTTCATGCTTTGAAAACAGTAAGCTCAAGTAATTCATACATCAAAGCATGCTTATTAAATACTTTTAGAAATCAATGAATCAATCACAAATTATAAGTTGAAATAAATTCATTTTTTGGTCACAAAAAATAAGTTGAAATAATCTTAGTAAATTTATTTTTCACTTACAGATCGCAGATCAAACCCTTGGTCGATAAGCTTGTATTATTTTCTCTTGTTCTGAAATGATGGGAAACAAATTCAATTAATTTTCTTTTATTCTAAAACATCAAACACGGTTCTAAAACGCTTAGAAAACCCTTTCTAAAACCAAAATGCATGTCCAAAATGCCATGCTAATTTCTTAAACTCGGTCACTGCCCAAAACCTCATTCTCAGCCAGAACTTAGCTTCTTCTTTAGAGTTTTATAACTAGAACTCAAATAAACATATTTCCTTCTAAAAATTTGTTTCTAAACGCCCTAATAATATTACCTCAAAATTTCAATAAAGATTCAATCTAATGTGTCCTGTAACCTCTTTGGAGTAAAGATTGTTCAGTTTTTACCCGAGAATGACCTTCCTCTCTTCTTTTAACTCAAACTAAGCTTTCCCTTTTCCAAATTAAACCAGCAGCCCCAATAAAGAAATTAAACTCAAAATAGAAACTTTTGAGAGTAAAATCACTCAAAACACTAGAATGGATTGTGAGAAACTTAATATTGAAGCTGGCCTATTTATAGAGTTCCTTGCATGAGTACAAATTGACACCTCATTCTTGCTTAAATTCACCTTAAACCTCCTTAAGGCACCTCCTGCTTACTTTACACCTTAAAATTCATATTAACAAGGTTTTTACATCTTACTAAAACCTTAAACTGTTTGCCCTTATCATGTCACATAGTTGTCCAAAACGCATAGCTAACTTCCACGCTCATCTCGCCTAGTTCTCACCCAGACTACATAACCTAAGTTAGAAAAGTATCTGTAACTCTTTTCACAAAACTTCCTTCTGCAAAGTTTCTGTAAAACGCGTTACATTCTTTCCTCAAAATTTCAGACAAAAGGCCAAATTATGCGTTTTAAATCCTTCTAGGAGTGCGTCTTGCTTAGATTCACTGGCGAACTGGCCTTCTCACCTTCTCTTATCGAAAATGCCAACTTCCTCATATCTAAAATGCTTGGCAACCTTCTTCAATAAACTAGACTCAAATTCTGAATTTTTAAGACCAATTTGAGTGCAAATGCCCAAGTGAGCTGTGAGAAACTCCTTTCTGGAGTTAGCTAAAATGCCCAACCTCTACGACCTTTCTTTCTCGCCAACCTTAAATACTCAAAACGCCTTTCTAACCTTCAAAACTATTTCGCCAACCCAACCAAAACGGATAAAGTACTATTCTTTGATACTTAAACAAAAGAATTTCCTTCTTCCAAACCTCTTAAACTCTTTAGAAAGTCTATACTACCTAAAGTTCGAGTCTTACATTAATCCTGAGTGTATTATGAACTTCTGTTCACGAGGGATTATCCTTTGATTTGTATGGATGAAAGTGGTCAGTTTGGTTACTCAATATGCTTATCATTTTAGGGACAAAACCGAGTGAAAAGCTAGGAACATAATCACACAAGATGAAATTCACTCATTTCCAAATTTAGGATAAGTAGATGAATGTTTCCTTAAATGGTGTCTTAGGGACTTGAACAAAAGACTATATCCTCTCTATGGCACGAGAGAAGTTTCTGTTTATTGGTTGGACTATAAATAGGTTGTTCATTAATGGACTGGTATTTAAGGACTAAAGATAACCTAGGGGTAAAACGATAATTTGATCCAGTTGGTGCTACAAACACTCGTGAAGGACTAACTTACTGTTATTGGTCTATATCCATGGACATAGAAATATATCTATAGTGAGAATAGTTCAGTTGTGAGTCTTTAGTGGAGTGTACACATAGTTAATGAATATTGATTAATGTGGTTAATGAGTTTAGCTAATTAATCTTATATCGTTGTAGCTTCTGATTTGTAGGTCCATTAGGTCCCTTTTCTAGCTCGTAAAGGATAATGAGATTTATTTATATTGGTTGTAATTTGAAATGTTCAAATTTATTTTGGAAATTAGTATAATGTATAGTGATACATTATAATATAAAGTTTATATTTTAATCAAATTTCATGATATAAATTTAATTTTGGATATGATTCAAAATTAATTTATGAGATATAGAATATTTGAATGAGTTCAGATATTAATTTAATGTGAATTAGATTCATATTAAAATTATTTGTTATGAGATAAATTTATATTTGAATGTGATTCAAATATTAAGTTAAATTTAAAATATTTAATTTAGCTATTAACTAATTGAAGAATTAATTAATAGTTTAATTAAATAATTATTAAATTTATTTTATTTAATTAAATTAATTTAAACTAAAAGATATTCATTAAATATGATTTAAACACAATTTAATTAATTATTAACTAACTAATTAATTAGTTGATTTGAAATTTTTATTAATTTAATATTTTTTAAATTAAATAGAATCCCACGATTCTCTACTACTCCTTCAAGAAAATGAAGTTACAAATATGCAAAAAAAAAACTATATTTTTTAAATTAAGAAAAAGTCAATGCTTTTGCTCTTTACAAAAATAGTTTTCTCTCTAAAACTTTTCTCATCTCAATTAGTTTCTACAAACAAATCCCATCCTAGAGGATATGAAGGTCTCTAATGAGTGGTGTCCCCAAATTTGGAGATTTAGTAGATTAAAAGACGTTAAACTACTTAAGTTTTTCTCTCTCTATTCTATACTTTATTAAAGCATGCTTACTAAGAAAACTAGTTTCTTAATTATTTTTTGCCAATGTATTGGTATTTTGGGATTCCCAAATTAAATTGAGGAATGGTTTTGTAAAATCTTCCGCTGCCAAGGGCTTTTATCCCCTCATTCTCATCATTGTGGATTCTGGATGACCCAATCGATTTTGACAAAGTGCAAATATGTCTAGATTCACGAGCTTCAGGTTCATTGTTGCATATGTTTCAATTACTCTTGTATGAATGTAATATAATCCTACATTATAATTAAAATGAACAAAATAAAGTTATTACTTATAATCTTTTTCAAACACTTATTTTTCATCTATTTAACTAGAAAATAGACCTTCTATCTTACTCAATTTTTACCTTTGTTTTAAAGTGGATGTAGAGTAAGAGATTATATATATATATATATATATATATAAAAGATGCTAACTGTTTAGATTATATCAATTTTTTAATGGATGTGAAATACCCATTTCTTAGTCGTTAACATATCATATGAGTTATGCTCACCTTGACCCTTAATTTTGTTTTTCCTTTTAGTACAATTTGTTAATAGTGGAGTTTTTGTTGTAATAAAAAATATATGAATTTTGTTTTTGTTAAAATTTATATCCTAAAACTCGTAGTTTGTAATCATATTTTATTCAATAAAGTTGTTATTGAGAAATTGAGTACTATAATCTTAAATCCAATAAACTAAGATCCCGAGACTATTTTGAGTAAACTAGTACTTTATGTAAAGACATAAACGTGAATCAAGTTCGAGTATATAGCCTAAAATGATCTATAGTATATGAATAAAGGTTTGGTGCCTTATTCTGGGACGTTATGAATGTGGTCTGCTTTGTAATTAGTATAAACGACGTAATCCTGAATCATTCATGTAGAGGCATGTAAGTGGGTTAATCCTATGTAAAGAGTTTACATAAGACTGAACCTTGAAATAGTCACTTTTACGTTATAAATGTCATTTACTATTTAAGATTGACTATTTCGATTATTGATGACCTAAGTAACTTAATTTTAATTCTGAGCTAACGATTAGCTCTTGTTCGCTCAAGATTATGCTTAGATTTACATAGGAAAGTGGAAAGCCAATATGAAAATCGATCTAAGAAATCCTATATATATTTGGAGTTTGTGGTGTTTCGAATCTTATAATCAACCCTTCAAAGGAAACGTCGCTTCAGGGCAGACAAACAAGCGCATTATAGAAATATCACGATGCGACCTAATGGAAAAGATCGTGGGATGTGTTATCACATATCCCTTACCCATTTACTGTGAACTACTTCCCCTGTTTACCTTGATATTGATCCATGCAAACACTCTCCGAAGGGAGTTCGCTTCTATGCACAACCCAAAGACCTACATGGACCTCATAGTGTGAACTCTTAAGGACGTAGAGTTAAAAGTATACTACTTCTCTTTAGCTGAAGCGTTCTCTAACGATTTTAAGGGTTTTCTATTACTTTAGGATTATATTTAGGTTAACGTAAACAAATCCTAAGTCTAGGTGAAACATCCGAGCATAACCATCATATCGGATTTTAACCTATGATGCTAGGTGATAAATCATTTTATTACCTCACACCTCTCACACATGCTCATAGAACTAGGTTAACTAGGCTTAAGAACTGATTACAATCTCCAGGTAGCAGATGTTCCGTAAACTGTCAACTTAAGAACCTCTAACATTAATCATCTTATCTGACTTGTTGACAAGATCGAATCAGGTGAACCTCTTGTAAACAATTTTACAAGATATTGATCTAATTCTATGAAACATGTTGATATGTTTAACATAGGTAAGCATGCAACTTATCTTTGTTATAGATTTGAAAAATCAACTTGACTTTATAACACTTATAAAACTATAGACTAACCTATAACATACATTCAAACAATATATAACCATTATATAAAGAGAATTTAATTAATATGGATTTTAATTTATTTAATCTTTAATTAAATTAAATAAATCCAAAAATTAATTAATTGTTAATTAATTTCCATATTAATTAATTAAGCATGCATTGTATACATTATAGCCATTATAAAATATATACAATGCATAATCTTGTTAACCTATGGTGAGATTTTAAGTCTATATGACATACATTATGCACATACATATTAAAAAAATAATTGAAACATATATCAAATGCATAATTTAATTTTTAACACCCTAAAATGGATTGATTTTAACCCCTAAATTAAGTTAAAACTAAATTACTACAATAGTAATTTGGAGGAGTACAAAAAATTGCTTCTAAACAACTTGAACCGGCTGAAAGACATCAAATTTGGACTGAATCGACCCAAATAAATTAATCAATAGGCATCAGTGACAGAGGAAGTGTGTACGTGGTTGGATAGGAAGACCGAGTGCACAAGGACCCAGGTCAGACACGAGTCAAATGGACCAGCGACGTAGATCCTCTTATTCGTGTAGTACACATTGCGTGCTAGAGGAGTTTGAGTCGCGAACCGAGTACAGGTTGGGTTTCCGTGTCTGGAAGAGTAGAAACAGGTGTATCCTTTGAATTTCTTAAAAAAATCACTATTCTCTCCCTCGGTTGATCCAATTTCAACTTTAACGACTCTAATAAAATTACAAACCCTTAAGTAAATTATTATGGCCACTAAACTCGGGCCTATTACAATAATTATTACATAAACCACTTAATCTAGGGCCAAAATCATAATGTTTCCATTTTAGTTCAACCATAATTTATCTAATACATATGAACTCACCATATGCAATTAGGTAAATTTAAGCATCCTCTGATACCACATGCAAGAAAATAGGCATGCGTAGCGGAATTAAGAATCGATAATTTACCCTAATTACATAGTTAACATGCAATACCCTAAACTAAAAGGATTTAGGGTTTAATTAGATTACCTTTGTAGCTTTTCGAATAAAACGTCTACTCCTCTCACGAACACGAACACGAACAAACCACCACTAGTAGTCACTTACTATCCTTTAGACTCAGAACTGGATTGTGAGTGAAGGGATAAAAGCCCTATGACAGCGAAAGAATTAAAGAACCATTACTCAATTTAATTTGGGAATATTAAAATATCAGTACATTGGCAAAATTAGAATCAAAATTCTAAATAAATTTTAAGCATGCTTTTAAAGATCTAGAAAACTTACTTTAGATGACGTCTCTGAATCTACAAATTAATCTCCAAATTAGGACACCACCCATCGGAGATCTTTCTATCCTCTAGGATGAGATTGGTTTGTGGGAACCAATTGGGATGGAAAAAGGTATAGAGATTTTTAGAGAAACTCTTTTATTTTATTTTTGCAGAGAGAAAAACTTTTTTCTTAATAAATTCGTTAAAGAAAATTGTTTTCTTCTACATATTTATAACTATCTTTCCTTCTTGAAATAGGAAATGGAGTAAGAGAGAATTACGAGATTCTTTTTATCAAATCTACTAATTAATTAACAATTAATTAATTAATTAATAATTAATTAAATCAAATTTAATTAATATTTCATTCAAATCGTATTTGAATCTCTGCAATATCTTATAGATTTAATTAAATCAAATTTAATTAATTAAAATTGAACTATTAATTAATTCTTTAATTAATTAATAGCTAAATTAAATATCTTATATTTAAATTAAATTAAATTTGAATCAT
>JBBPDI010000032.1:13573597-13586550 GCA_037974545.1 Cucumis variabilis | reverse complement strand
TGTTACTACAACACCCATACCTGGAGCATACATCCAAAAGTCAGTAAAGGTGCTGGTTTCCATATATATTAATATAACCTTCAAAACATATAAAAAAAATGACTTCATTTGAGAAAAGTGGAAAACAGCCATGGATTGTCTCAGTGGTAAAAAATGAGATATTGCCTATATAAACAGTTAAGAGGTTATGGGCTCAATCCATGGTGGCCACCAACCTCAGAATTAATATCCTAAGAGTTTCCTTGACCTAAATGTCATTTTCCCGTGAGATTAGTAAAGATGCACACAAGCTAGCCCCGACACTCACAGTTTAAACAGAAAGGAAAAAAAAATACACAATAAAAAAAGAAGAAGTCAACTAAAGAGCCTCCTTCAAAACCATGCCATCATCAAGCTAGGGGTCCTTCAATTTACCTCATTTCTTATCTCAAACTGACATTCTACTCGATGCAATTGTCACAAAAGTTGAGGGGGCGTTAATGAGCCTCCTTGTTTATTCAATCAGAGACTTGGTTTTCCATTTTCATACTAAAACCTACAAATAAGGATTATATCTACGAAACCCAAATGGTTATATGCCTTACCCAAATCTTTAAGCAAGGAAGAAGAAACAGTGTTATTTCACAGATTATATCTTGAATCCAAAAAACCGATGATGGATTGCATAAAGTCAGTAATCCTGACATTACACTCAAAAAAGGAACAGAACAAATGGATGAAAGCACAGAATTCGCAAACCAGAATTAAAAAACAGATAAACCCAACCAAAATCAACGCCAGGGTGATGTAGTAAAGTAAAAACAAAAGTATCCTAAAATAAAAAGTAAGACAATGATATCAAATCCCCTACGTAGCTAAAAGCCCATCTAAGATGATAACTGCAGGATTACAGTTGGATTTCTCAATTTATGTTCAACATGGAAATAAAGAGGTAAGAAGAGGCAAAAGCTTGAAAGCCCACCACCACCACCAGCAAATTTTACAATAGTAGAAGAACCATCTTCCCAAAAAATGGAACTAACAAAAGTCAATAGCTAAAGGTGCTTCAATTCCATCGACCCAAGTAATTTTACCCCACATATAAACATTCTTCGAAGTACCCAGATTCAAAAATTGATTGAACATCTCAAAAACGATAAACCCAAAAGATACAAAAGCAATCGCAACAAACACATAACGTAGGAATCAAATTAAGTACCGAAAAGTGTCAAGAGCGGGAAGAAAGAAGCCCTAACCTGAAGTTAAAAATGATGGAAAGTCGAAGGGAAAAGGGAAAGACAACAAAGAGAGGAAATCTCGCAGTAGGAGAGAAGGGATTTAGGCAACGTGCTCCTTAGGGCTTTTATAATGCCGGTCCCAACCGATGGCGGGCAGTGAACATGATTTTGAGTTTCGGTTTTTCTGAAGATAATTTTGTGCTTGGAAGAATCCAGTGGAGGTATATTCGGAATGTTGGGCTTTATTCACTTTTATCTTGGGTCTATACAAATTTGTTGATTGGGCCTTTCAAATCATTAGTTTAGCCCAAATCATTCTTGTCATCGTCTAAAATGTATTTTATTTTAGAAAGATAAAATACCTAATATAGTAAATTTAGATTTATTTTCTTAATTAAAATTTCATATATTTTTAGGATAGTTATAATCTTATCTATATTATTAAATATATAGGATATTCGAAATTAAATTTAAATTGTTTCTTTAATTACATAATGATAACTTCTTTATTTATCATATAACTTTATTATAGTAATTAATGGAAATAGTTTATTAATTTCATATACAATAAAATCTTTTTTAATATAGAATAATTTAATAATTAAATATATTTTTTTATCATTATTTTCATCATCACGACTACTTTGTCTTCTTTCTCCCTCAATTTCTTTCTTTTCTTCCATTAATTCTAGTGTCTTCAACATCGTTCTTCACAGTTTCCCTATTTTGTTTTCACCTTATTTAATTCTATCGTTTTCTTTAAACATCCGATTAGTTGTCCTCCTCTCCATTCCTCGCAATATTCAGCATTTCATTACATCGTATTTTACCTAGATATTGCTTACACATATATATCATTTTATAAATATACTGTAAACTACATAATTCCTACAAAATTTGTGTTTAAAATATATGTTTATATAGTAAATATTACTAAAACAATATAATTATTGTTACTTTACATATAACGTTTTAACTTTTTATTGCATAACACTGCTTACACATATATTCCACTTTATATATATAATAAGACATATCTAGTGACATACAGTAAGACATCCGAATTTGGGTTTAAAATATATATTTATATAGTAAATAATAATAGAACAGTAATAAACTACACATTTTCAATGATTCCATAATATGCAATGAGAATATCATACATATATATTATCACTTTATATATATTTTAAATGAACAATATATATTATAATATATCCGTAATCACTATTGTTTCAAACATAAATTATTATTTTTATTACATATAATATGAATATTTGAAATAAAATACATAAATTAGTTTAGCAAATTGATAGCATAACCTTTCGTTAATAAATTATACAATGTATTGTTTCATATATACTATTATAGACCAATTAACATTTAACCACTTTTTCATACAATTCCCTAGATCTTCAATTCTTTCATCAAAGTCCATACATCGAAAACATATTCAGTTTTCCTCAACATTACATGTACTAAAAAACAATTAATGTTTTAATGGCATATATTTTATACATCCATCATAATTTTTTTCTCATTCATGTTCTTGTAAACATAAACAACTTTCATACATAATTATTACTGTTTCAAACATAACATATTATTTATTACGTAAGATATGAATATCTAAATAAAATACATAAACAAAATGATATAAGAACATTTCATTAATAAAATATACACCGTATTATTCAATATATACTATAATTACATGAAATATATAAAAAATAATGCAAAACGAAAGAAACAATGGACGGAGAGAGAGATCGGGAGGGAAGAATTTTTGAACAAAATCATAAAAAGAAAAATAATAAGGGACAATTTTTATTATAATATTACCATAATCGAATTAATCACTAACCATATTTATATAGGATATCTAATAAATGCAAATTTTAATCATGGTCCACTTTTATTTTTCATTTTTCTATTTTTAATATATTACTAATAATAAAGATGAGTTAATTGGTCATTTGGACTCTATATTTGTGTAAAATATTAGTCAATTTAGGACATTTCTAAAAATTTTGATAAATTTGGGTCAATCTTGTAATATGGTATACCATTTTAGACCATCTTAGTTAAAACCCTTTATTTTATTTTTAGAAATATCAAATTTGGAGGTGGCGATTGGAAATATAACAAAATTCGGTAGGAATAAAAATTTTAGCAAATTGCGAATGCATATATTTATGGTTGTTTGTTAATCCCGACTTTGTCCCTAATTCTAGGATAAATTACAGTGTATTTTAATAGATCGATCAAGGGGAAATGTGGTCAGATTTGCAAACCGGTTATTTTGTTAAATCCTAACTAAATCTGGGGTTTATTTGTCGGACGAAATTGCAGCAAATTTCTCCTAAATTAATGGAATATCTCAAATCCATATTCTCATTTAGTTATCTCATCATACAAATTCAATGTTTAATAAATTAATAAGATTTAGGAATTATATAATTGATTAATTTATAATAAATATATTTTAATTAGATTCCAAAAATATTGATTTTCTGAAATAATGTATTTCTAATAAGTTTTAAAAAATGTGTTTCTTTATGAGGTCTTTTAAAAAATATAACAAAATGAAAAAATATTTATACTGTATAGAACAATTTCGAAAATGAAAATCGCCCACAAACCCACAATGGAAAATACCAAAAAATGTTCTGTGATTAATTGGCATCCAACGCGCGTAATATATTTGGTAAATGATTGTCTAGATTTGGCATTCTTTCCTACATGATGGTTTAGTTTTGATGGTTTAGATTTAATCGTTTAAGGTATTAAACATGAAAAATGAAAAGCAGGACTAGCCAAATCTCCACGTTTAGATTAGTTATGGGGTACTTCCTCACGAAACCCTAATGAAAAATTAACAAACACCTAGCAGGACTAGTAGTGAGCCCCTTACTGAGTATGTGTTTATACTCAATCTTTTCTATGTTTAATATTTCAGACAAAGGTAAAGATAGAGGAAAACTAGTGAGTGACAGGAAGGATCTGTGACATGCCATATGGGAACACAGTTTTACTTCCGCTTTTCATTATTCATGTTCAAAGATATTTATAACGGTCCCAAATTAACTTCCTGTCACTCACCAGTTTTCCTAATCCCTAAACCTACAAGAAATTTCATTTTTAGTGACGCACGAAAACGTCACTATAGCCAAAAAAACGTCACTAAAAGTACTAGCGACAAAAAGTCATTCGTCGCTAGGATTGTCGTTGTATCTGCATAGCTAAAAGATTTAGTGACGCAACATTACTCGCTGCAAAAGACATACTTTTAGTGACATTTTCGTGTTACTAAAAATTTACTTTGAGTAACATATGTTATGTCACTATTTATTTTTTTAGTGATGTATTATGATTGCCACTAAAGGTGATGTTTTAGTGACAAAATAATGTTATTGCTAAATGTTAATTTGAGACTGTTACAAATACTTTTACGACTTATTGAAGTGTGCCACTAAATTTTTTTTATATTTTTTTTAAAATCAATGCTTTTGCAACATTATTGAAAACGCCGATAAAAGTATTTTATTATATAAAAAAATGATATTCAATTTATTATATAAACCTGGTATAAAATGTCACATATAATAATTTTAAGAACTATTTGTTTATCAACTTCTTCTTCTTAACCTACTAGGTTTCAACTCATAACCTAAGGGGTTGGATCAAATTTTAATCCAAACTCTTAACAATTATGCTACGAAACCATTGGTTAATGATTTTAAGAATTATCACTAGACAACATGGAATAACACCAATTTTATCACAAGAAATATATGTCAAGAAACTTCAATAATTTCATAAATAGTTCAAGCAATGTCAACCTAAGTTATAAGTATGAAGTTACATAAAAAAATGAATATCCAAAGTTAGTTCCAAAGTTATAACCATGTAGTTACATCAAGAAGTTCCATGTCTTGGCATTCCAATAAGTCTAACAAAAAGTTATAACAAAGAATTCCTACAAGTCTTGGAATCATGAAAAGATCTTTCCTAACAAATTTATAAGATACGAACCAAAAATTCTTTTCATATTCATCTAAACTCAACTTCAAAATCATGTATAGAAGATCATATGTGCATCAAATCTGAAATGTGTACATGAAAAGCAATGAATTCATTATGATTAAACTCAATAAATGAAACTTAGCACTTTAAAGCATAATGATACTACTCTCAAATGGATGAAACTCAAACATTTTAAAACAATGAGTGAGGGGAGGGGGGGCATGTCTAAATTGAAAACTCAAACAATGAGGAGGGGGCGGGCATGTCCACATCAAGCACCAAAAAAAGTGAGGGAGGAGGCATGTCTAAATTGAAAATTCAAACAATGAAAAGGGGGTAGGGGGTATGTCCATATCAAGCACCAAAATAAGGGGAGGGGAGGAAGGGCATCTCTAAAATGAAAGCAAAAAACTCCATAATGAGGAAAAGGGGACATGTCTACATGAAAAGCAACGAATTCAATATATGATAAACTCAATAAACGAAATTTAGCACTTCAAAGCATAATGACACTATTCTTAAATGGATGAAACTCGAACATTTTAAAACAATGAATGAGGGGATGGGGGCTTGTCTAAAGCAAAAGCAACAAACTCTATAATAAGGAAAGAGGGCATGTCTACATGCAAAGTAACAAACTGGTGTTAGAAACACTCGTGAAAGACTAACTTACTGTTATTGGTCTATATCTGTGGATACAAAATATATCTACAGTGAGAAGAGTTCAGCTGAGTCTTTAGTGAAGTGTACACATAGTTAACGAATATTGATTAATGTGTTTAATGACTTTAGTCAATTAATCTCATATCGTTGTAACTTCTGATAGGTAGGTCCATTAGGTCTACTTTCTAGCTTGTAAAGGGTAACAAGATTTATTTATATTCGTTGTAATTTGAAATGTTCAAATTTACTTTTGGAATTAGTATAATGTATTGTGATACATTATAATATAAAATTTATATTTTAATCAAACTTTATTATATAAATTTAATTTTGGATATGATTCAAAATTAATTTATGAGATATAAAATATTTGAATGAGTTCAAATATTAATTTAATGTGAATTGGATTCATATTAAAATTATTGGTTATGAGAGAAACTTATATTTGAATATGATTCAAATTTAATTTAAGATAAATATAAGATATTTAATTTAGCTATTAATTAATTGAAGAATTAATTAATAGTTTAGTTTAATTTGATTTAATTAACTTTGATTTAATTAAATTAATTTAAAACTATAAAATATTGGAGAGATATTCATTAAATATGATTTAAATAAATTTAATTAATTATTAATTATTGATTAATTGATTAATTGTTAATTTGGGGGAAATCATTAAGAATGAGAATGTAACTAAGAATGAAAAAAAGAAATTTGATTTGTAAGACAATTCACAATAAGAGAAATGAAGATTGAATTCCAAGAAGAGAAGTGATGAATGAGCTTAGATATTGATCTAATTTTATCATTAAATCAAATATGGTAAAGGAAGTTAAATCATGCTTAATTAAGAGGGGGGGTTTTATTCAAGATTTTTCACAATATTAAATTGCTTGATCTTTGGGGAGTTTTGAATCAAAATTTAAGAAAAGAGAGAAATTTCATTAGGGATTAGTTTAATTCTTGCAATTTTAACTAAATTTCTATTTTGTTTTTCAAAAAAAAATTACTAGATAAATATCAACGAAAGAATTAAATGGGAATTAATTTGTGCACTGAAAAAGAATGCAATTAATTTCAAAGAATTGACTAAGAACAATTGAAATTCATAAGGTATCAAACAATTTCAAGAATGAGTGAGATACAATCAAGAATCAAGAGAATTTTTGTGTAGATACAAGTAATTCAATTAAACTTGCATTAATTGACATACTTAGGTAACTTGCTTACAAAGATTGAATAAAAAATCAAAAATCAAGAATTAAAATCATAAGAATTAATGAAATTGAATCAAAGTCTAATTCTTAATACAAAAAATGATGATTCTAACAAAAATTACATTAAGATTAAAGATGAATTAAACCCTAATTATAATAAAAAAAACAAAGAAAGGAAATTATCAAAGAATAGATTCACCTAAGTCCATTTTACCTCAAGGATTTAGCCTTGCATCATGAATAATTCTGGAAAATTTGTTCAAGATCGAAAAATGGCAGAATGATGTTAAAGAATTTAGAATTTGGGAGAAATTGAGAGTAATTTTGGAGAGAATTGTGAGTTGTATTATGAATTGATTTTGTAATTAGAGGTTATTAGAGGTATATATAGAAAACAATCCGAAATACCATCAAGTTGGCTAAAACTTGCAACATTCAGGCTTAGGCGCGCTCAATTCTAATTGAAAATTGGGCATTTTTCGAATAGCTGCATTTTATTACAAAAATGCCACTCAAATCAAAGAAAAATAAATTTACGTAGGCCAGATTTGAACTTGGGATGTGGGAGAGGCATGCGCGATCAGGAGGCAACACGTGCCGCACGCGGAGATGGGGAGACGGATCAAGATGGTGCGCGAGATGAAGAGTTTGAAAAAATAGGATTTATTTTGCTTCAGTTTTGTTTCAAACTCGTGAGTGGAGGACGCATGCATGAGTCATTTTTTATGAAAATGCCATCAGGTTGATGTTGAAGAAATAATTTGCATCGTAATAGTTTTGAACCAGTGACTTGAAGGTGGTTTACGTGTGAAAATTTGCCCCTTATGTTTAATTTGTTCGTTCTTCTTTGTTTGAACTTTATTTTAGGTGATTTTTGTGTCGTTGGATTCGTATCAAAGTCTTCTTTCATATGCATACAAATATCAAAATAATAAACATATACCTAGTATGAATCGAGAGTAAACTATCTTTAAATGGATCAATATTTGCCCCCAACAATAGGTTATTTATACTCCAATTAATCTATAATAACAAGAAAATACCAAAACTTAAAGTAAAACTGGCAAAAACACCAAGAAATGTCAAAAAATGGCTGGTTGGTGCACATGGTTGTTAACAAGGGAGGCTGTGTGCGTTAATGGGCGACAGGGAGGGGCTGTGTGTAACGCTCATACTTGTCCAGGGCGTGTTTGCCTATGGTCGTATGCTTCGAATACCTCAATTTATCTTATCTTTATGCCTTGAACATAGTTTAGCTAGTTGCTTTCATTTTTAAGTTATAAAGCTTCAGAGTGACGTTTCAGAATTTTCATATGGAAGCCTACCAGAGCTGAAAAATGTTCAAAATGTACTATAGGAGAGACATAGTAGTTGAATCTCCGCCCAAGTCTTGTCGCACTTTTTGCAATCTATGCTTTCTTATTGCAATTGACAGTCTTCAATGCTTGTTTTAACAACGATTTTAATGAACTTATTTCTCTCTCACGTTTTCTAAAATATTTTCCCAAAAACATGACATGAGGTTGAATTATACGTTGAGTTTGTCCACAGATTTCGAATTTTGATTGGCTGAATTATTGATTGGATCGAATAAGTGCCGCACAATCGCTAAATAGGCTAGTTCTGACAAGTGGCATTCATGCATTGTCTGGTCGTCTCGACGGATCACCCATACAAGAATTTCTGTTAGAGTTGACACTCTAGAATCCCGAATTGTAAGAATGGGAAACGTCAGCTACGAGCATGGGGATAGTTCATCGGGCTCTGCTGCCCAAATGGAAGAACGAGTTATTGAGCTAGATAACGCACAAGAACATGTTGGAAATGATAAATGGCATGACTGAGGATTTTCGAGCTACCTTCGATGTCGTGAGGAATGAAATCACAGAGGTGACCACGAAGGTAAACCTTACAATGTGAGGCAGGCTTCAGCTGGAGAAGCCATCCTTGTTGGCAGAATAAAAATTTGTAAACCCAAGCCCTTCTATAGGGCGAGAGATGAAAAGGCGTTGGAAAACTTCATCTTTGATATTGAACAGTATTTCAAGGCCACGAATACAGTTACTAAAGAGGCCAAAGTGACATTGGCGACCATGCATCTATCTGAAGATGTGAAATTGTAGTGGAGGTCCCGATCGTCGATTTTCAAGAAGGGCGTTGCACAATTGACATGTGGGACGCTCTAAAGAAAGAACTTCGTTCGCATTTTTTTCCTATGAATGTCGAAATTCTGGCTTGACAGAAACTGCGCGAATTGAAGCATACCGGTAACATTCTAGACTATGTGAAACAATTTGCAAGGCAAATGCTGGATATCCGTGATATGTCAGAAAAAGACAAAGTTTTCTGTTTTGTCGAAGGTTTGAAGTTGTGGGCTAAGACTAAGCTATATGAGCAACAGGTCCAAGATCTGACATCGATATATGCAGCGGCCAAATGGTTGTATGACTTATCTAGTGAGTCTCAAGATGTGAGACGACATCAAACTTCCTTCTCTAGGGGAAACTGAAACAATCGTCCAAGTTCCCCCAAATCTGCAGGAGGGGACAAACGTTAAAGTGGAGATCGGAAGCCCTTTCAAGAAAATACAGACAACAACTGGAGAGGACCTAACAATCAAAATAAAACCAATCATCCCCTCGATTGTTTTATATGTAAAGGACCTCATGTTGTTAGATAGTGTCCCAATAGAACAACCTTTAACGTTTTTTTAGCCACGTTAGCCTTAGATTCAGATGATAGATTGAGTCAGATTGAAGGAGAAGTTAGTCAGATAGAAGAGGGCGAAAACCCTAGGATGGAGACCCTAAAATTTTTGTCATCTCTCCAAAAGAAAGTGGAAGAGACTAGTGGACCGACAAAGAATGGTCTAATGTATGTGGACTTTGAGTTAACCAAAAATCACCCAAGAGCACTATGGTGGATTCTAACGCAACCCATAATTTCATAGTACAAGCATAAGCTAGACAGTTGAATCTCCGTTGGGAGAAAAATACAGGAAAAATAAAGATCGTGAATTCAGCTACCTTATCTATCGTCAAGCTGGTAAAATGAACGATGGTAAGGTTGGGAGCATGGAATTGTTTCATAGATTTAGTGGTCGTTAAAATGGATGACTTCAATGTAGTACTGGGAATGAAATTTCTACTTGAACATCAAGTCATACCAATGCCGCTAACCAAATTTCTTGTGATTATTGGAGCTATTTCCACTATTGTACAAATAGATATTCGTCAGCCTGATGGGATAAAGATGATTTTGACCGTGCAATTGAAGAAAGGCCTTGCTCGAGACAAACCAACGTTTATGGATATTCTCCTAAAGTCGTTGGAAAGACATCTTGTGTGTCTTAGAGAAGTACAAGGATGTGATGCCAGATAGTCTGCCTAAAACGTTGCCTCCACTAAGAATGATTAATCATGAGATTGAGTTACTGCTAGAGGCAAAACTGTCTGTGAAAAATGCTTATCGTATGGCATCACTGGAGTTGGCTGAACTTTGAAAATAGTTAGATGAACTATTAAATGTAGGATTTATTAGACCTACGAAAGCTATATATGGAGACCCAATCCTTTTTTGAAGTGGGGGAGAATGTAACAGTCATATTTGTTCAGGGAGTGTTTGCCTATGACCTATGCTTCAAATACCCCAAATTTATCTTATTGTTATGCCTTGTACATAATTTTGCTAGTTGTTTTCATTTTTAAGTCATAAAGCTTGGAAATGAGGTTTCAGCATTTTCATATGCAAGCCTACCAGAGCTGAAAATGTTCAAAAAATGTACTATAGGGGAGACGTTAATTGAATCCCCGCCCAAGCCTTGTCGCACTCTTTTGCAATCTATGCTTTCTTATTGCAATTGACAGTTTTCAATGCCTTTTTTAACAACTTCAATGAACTTATTTCTCTCTCTCATTTCTAAATCATTTTTCTATAAATGTGATGGGAGGTTGAACTGTACGCTGAGTTTGTCCGTAAATTTCAGATTTTGATCGATTAACTTGTTGATTGGATCGAACAAGTACCACACAATCACTCGTCTCAAGTTTGAAAGGTTACGATTGTGACACTATGCATGCACATGGTGTTGCTTGTGGGTCGTGTGCTGATGCCACATGCATGACCGTTCGCCTGTCGCTTGGCCTCCTTGTGCAGAGCGCAAAAGCTGGATTTTTCAGCGAGAATCTTTCTTCCAACTTTGGAGGCTAATATATCAAAATCTAGAATTCAAATGACAAGATTCGTTCTACAAACTTTATTAGAATTGTCTTAAGTATCTTATCTTAAAGTTTCAGCTCTAAATTCCAAAGGATGTGCTCTGTAGCCTCCAGAAGTGCACCTTGTCCAAAATTGCTCTAAAAACTTACCTTTCTCTCTTTTCTCAACTCAAACTTGAATCTCCTTTGATCCAATTTGTCTGGAAGCCCAATACTACACACTAGACTCAATTTGGGAGGTTTAGCAAGTAAAAACAAAGAAATGGCATGAGTGGATGTGATGCTCTTTTTCTTCAAAACATCCCTATTTATAAAAAGGTTTCATGGCTTGAGATTGAGATCTATCACGTGTTCAAATTTATGTCCTAAAACTTGTAGTTTGTAATCATATTCTATTCAATAAAGTCATTATTGATACTATAATATTAAAGCCAACAAACTAAGGACTCGAGACTATTATTGAGTAAACTTGAACTTTATGTAGAGACATAAATGTGGATCAAACTGAATTGGCTTATCTTTGTCTAAGAACATTAAAACTTTATTAAGATAAGCCATGTGGGACTTGAGGAGCAAGATCCTAGTTCAGTGTAGTTCTCTAGCTAAAGTGTTCTTAATGGTTTTAAGGGTATTTTACTACTTTAGGATTTTATTTAGGCTAACTTAAACAAATCCTAAGTCTAGGTAAAACATCCGAACATAACCATTATATCGAATTTTAACCTACGATGTCTAGGTTATAAACGAGTGTTATTACCTCACATCTCTCACACATGCTCATAAAACTAGGTTAACTAGGCTCAAGAGCTTATTACAATCTCTAGGTTGAAGGTGTTTCGTAAATCGTCAACTTAAGAACCTTCAACCTTAGTCATCTTATCAGACTTGTTGACAAGATCTAATTAGGTGAGCCTTTTATAACAAGTTTTTTAAGATATCTACCTAATTCTATAAAGAAAGGTAGATATGTTTAACCTAGGTGAGCATGCAATTCTAATTCATTTTATAATACCTATAAAAGAACTAGGATAAACTATAACAAATAAACAACAACAAACAATATATAACAATTATATAAAGAAATTAATTAATATGGATGTTAATTTATTTAACTTTTAATTAAATCATATTTAATTAAGTTAAATAAATCAACAATTAATTAATTAATTTCATTAAATCAAATTTGATTAAAATTAATTTAATCAATTAAATAATTAATTAATTTCTATATTAATTAATTAACATTCATACTATACATTATAACATACTTTCAATGCATGAACATGTTAACCTATGGTGAGATTTTAAATCTATATGATATACTTTATGCACATACAATTTAAAAGAATAATTAAAACATACATCACATGCTTAATTAATTAAACACCCTAAAATGGACTAGTTTTGACTCTTAAATTAAATTAAGAACTAAATTATTACATCAATAATTTGGTGAAATACATTAGGGCTTTCAAAAATTCGAACTGGCTGAAAAAGCACCAAAATTGCACTGAACCGACCAAAAAATCCTTTGAATCGGCCCAAGACCCAACAATTGGGCTTGAATCGACCCAAACCATCAGGCTAGACCATTAAGGCGTGTGGGTTGG
>JBBPDI010000032.1:13552496-13566066 GCA_037974545.1 Cucumis variabilis | reverse complement strand
GATTAGAATTATGTCTTATTTTAGTTTAATGAAACTAAGTAGGACAAATAGGATTTAAGGTTATAAGGAAACTCCACCGGTAACGTTCTGTCTAAGGCTAGGAGTACTTAAGTTGATGGTTTACGAAACACCTCCTACTTGGAAACTAAACTAGAACCGGCGTTGAATTAACCTTATTCCTATTAGCATAAGATGTCACTAAGTAAATTAAATGGTTTAATACACCTAGAAACTTTAGAGAAAATAGAATTTAAGGTTATAAAGGAATTCCACCGGTAAAGTTCTGTCTAAGGTTGGGGGTATTTAAGTTGACGATTTACGAAATACCTCATACCTGGGAACTGACCCGAAACTGGTGTTGAATTCACCTTATTCTTATTAGCATAAGATGCCACTAGGTAAATTAAATGGTTTAATATACCTAGAAACTTTATAGTAAAGTTTTATTATAAGAGTTATAATAAAAATAGACTTAAATTCATTTAGTTGGAATTTAACTAAGTACAACAAACCCTAAATTAATAGAACAGTTTAGTGGAAAAAAATGATGTATTGATATATCAATTTTCAGCTCTCACCTCCTTAAGAGTTCATACATGAGATTCATACTCGACTTCGTGTCGCCCTGAGCACGACCTCCCTTCGAAAAGTGTTTGTATGGGTCAATAACAAGATAAATAGGGGAAGTGTTCATAGTAAGTAAGAGAAGGACGAGTGTCAAGGTATCCTATGGTTTCCTCCATTAGGTTGCAACATGAGATTTCTATGATCCGCCTGCGTATCGTCTTAAAGCGACCATCCTTTTGGAGAGCCTGATTATAGAAGCCGAAACAACGCTAACTCTAGAAATGGATAGGGTTTCTTAGCTTAATCTTCAACAGTTGTCTTTACTTTCGGTAGCATGTTGAAGCGTACCTCTGTGATCTAAAAATGGTAGGGTTACACTTATGGGATGAATTAGGTTAGCTAATGAATCCTTGACCGAACAACTATAGCTAAGGACTACAAGAATATGAGTTATTCTAGTATTACTTATTAATTGAGATTGTCTCGATTCAGGAGAGGAATAGCTAATCACCCTTCGATGGCTGTTGCTCTAACCTTCTGAAGTATCGTCGCAAAAACTATATCATTTGTTTGATTAGGGTTCTTTAATTGCCTATTTTTGCTGAATTAACTGGATTATTTTGTTTAATTGGTTAAGACAAGGATAACTAATATGATGAATTCTTTGATATTTCAGCATGCCTTATTCATTTAGTCAACTGCTTAAAAAAAATTAACCGGTAAAAATTATGTGACGTGGAAGTCAAACCTAAATACGATTCTGATTAATGATGATCTATGATTCCTCTTAATGGAGGAATGTCCTCCTTTCCCTGCTCAAAATGCATCTCAGAATGTCATGGTGCATATAACAGTTGGACAAAAAAACAATGACAATGCTCGCGTCTATCTCTTGTCTAGTATGTCTCACATAATAAGCAAGAAACACAAGACCATGGTCACTGCACGTCAGATCATGGACTCCCTCCAAGAGATGTTTAAGAAGATTAAAAAAGAAGGTAAATATGATTTACTTGTTTAGAAACATGTTTAGTGAAAAATGATCAAAATGTCTGGATACTTGATTCAGGAGCCACTAGCTATGTTTGCTCTTCTTTACAGAAAACTAGTTCCTTTAAGTAGCTTGAAGAGGGTAAGATGACACTCAAGGTTGGAACGGGAGATGTCATTTCAGCTCATACAGTGAGAGATGTTAAGTTGTCTTTTAGAAACAGATTCCTATTTTCAGAAAACTTGTACATAGTTCCTAAAATTAAAAGGAATCTTGTATCTATTTCTTGTCTCATTGAACAATCATATAATGTAACCTTTTCTTTAAATAAACCGTTTCTTTATAAGAATGGTGTACATATTTGTTCAGTTAAGGTTGAAGTCAACTTGTATGTATTAAGACCTAACGAAGCAAAAGCGATTTTAAATCATGAGATGTTTAAAACTAATAATACTCAAAATAAAAGACAAAGAATTTCTTTTAATAACAATACATATCTTTAGCATTTAAGATTAGGTCACATTAATCTCGATAGGATCGAGAGATTGGTAAAGAATGGACTTCTAAATGAGTTAGAAGATGATTCATTGCCTCCATGTAAATCTTGTCTTGAAGGAAAGATGACTAAAAGACCTTTTACCAAAAAGGTTGTAGAGCTAAAGAGCTTCTATTCAGACTTCTATGGTCTGATGAATGTAAAAGCCAGAGGAGATTTCGAATACTTCATCTCTTTTATAGATGATTATTCAAAGTATGGTTATTTATACTTAATGGGGCATAAGTCTGAAGCTCTTGTAAAGTTCAAGGGGCATAAGATTGAAGTTGAAAATCTATTAAGTAAAAGGATTAAAATACTTTGATCTGATTGAGGTAGAGAGTATATGGATTTAAGAATCTAAGACTATATGATAGAACATGGAATTCAATCTCAACTCTCAGAACTTGACACACCTCAACAAAATGGTGTATCAGAAAGGAGAAATAGAACCTTGTTAGACATGATTCGTTCAATAATGAGTTATGCTCAATTGCCTAGCTTGTTTTAAGGGTATGCAGTAGAGACTGCACTTTATATCTAATTTATTAGTTATCCTAAAGAAACGAAAGGTAGTCTATTCTTTGATCCACAAGAAAATAAAATGTTTGTATCGACAAATGCTACTTTCTTGGAATAAGACCACATGAGAGATCATAAACTACGAAGAAAATTAGTATTAAGTGAAGCTATTGATGAATCAACAAGGATTGTTGAAGAAGTCCCTCATCAAGAGTTGATAAAACCAACACACTAGGTCAATCTCATCCTTATCAATCGTTGAGAATGCCTTGACACAGTAGGAGAATTGTATCACAATCTAATCATTACTTGGGTTTAACTGAAACTCAAGTTGTCATACTAGATGATGGCGCTCACGATCCATTGTCCTATAAACAAGCAATGAATGATGTAGATAAGAACCAATGGGTCAAAGCCATGGACCTTGAAATGGAGTCTATGTACTTCAATTTAGTGTGGGAGCTTGTAGATCTACCTAAAGGGACCTATAAGTTGCAAATGTATCTATAAGAGAAAAAGAGATTCAGTTGGAAAGGTACAGACCTTCAAAGCTAGACTTGTAGCAAAATGGTATATCCAAACGGAAGGGGTTAACTATGAGGAAATTTTTTTCCCATGTTGTTATGCTAAAGTCTATAAGGATTTTCTTGTCCGTAGCCACTTTTTATGATTATGAAATATGGAAAATAGATTTCAAGACTGCTTTTCTAAATGGCAATCATGAATAAGGTATCTTTATGTCTTAGTCTGAAGGGTTCGTAACCCAAGGTCGGGAGAAAAAAGTTTGCAAGCCGAATCGATCCATTTATGGATTGAAACAAGCATCTAGATCTTGGAACATTAGACTTGATACTGCAATCAAATCTTAGGATTTTGACTAAAACATTGATAAACCTTGTGTATACAAGAAAATCAACAAAGGTACAGTAGCTTTCTTAGTACTTTATGTGGGCGATATCCTTCTCATTAGGAATGATGTATGATACCTAACTGACATTAAAATTTGGCTAGCAGCCCAATTCCAAATGAAAGATTCGAGAGAGGTACAATATGTTCTTGGGATCCAAATCATAAGGGATCGTATGAACAAAGCGCTAGTACTATCTCAGGCAACCTATATCGACAAAATATTAGTTCGATATTTAATGCAGAACTCTAAAAAGGATTTATTACCTTTCAGACACGGGGTTCACTTGTCTAAGGAACAGTGTCCTAAGATACCTCAAGAAGTTAAGGATATGAGACACATTTCCTATGTCTCAGTTGTGGGTAGCTTAATGTATGTTATGCTCTACACTAGGACAAACATTTGTTATGTAGTGGGAATACTCGATAGATATCAATCCAACCCAAGGTCAGACCACTGGACGGTGATTAAAATTATTCTCACGTATCTTGGAAGAACGAGAGACTACATGCTTGTGTATGAAGCTAAGGATTTGATCCTTACATGATACCTAACTCTGATTACCAAACAGATAAGGATTCTAGAAAATTTACATCAGGATCAGTGTTCATCCTAAACGGGGGAGTTGTGGTATGATGAAGCATCAAGCAAGGATGCATTGCAGACTCTACTATGGGGGCTGAATATGTCGTTGTTTATGAAGCATCAAGCAAGGATGCATTGCAGACTCTACTATGGGGGCTGAATATGTCGTTGTTTATGAAGCAGCAAAAGAAGCAGTTTGGCTGAAGAAGTTCCTACATGATTTGGAAGTTGTTCCAAACACTTACATATGATCACTTTATATTATGATAATAGTGGGACAGTAGCCAATTCTAAAGAACCTAGCAGCCATAAACGAGGAAAACATATAGAGAGGAAGTACAATCTGATATGGGAGATTGTGTAACTGATGTGATCGTTACCACGATCGCTTCGGAGCACAACATTACTGATCCATTTAAAAAGACTCTCACGGCTAAAGTGTTCGAGAGTCATCTTGAAAGGCTAGGTCTGTGAGATATGTACATTATGTAATCTAGGAAACGTGGAGATGTATAATGGATATAAGGATGCCCTAGTTTATTGTATTTGTATATAAACATTTTCTGTAATATACTTGTACATTTTACTATTTTCAATGTTTGAGGATTACTTAATTATGTACATTCCATAGATTAGAGTTTTAGTCAAAGTGGGAGTTATTTGGGATTTATGTCCTAAAACTAGTAGATTGTAAATACGATCCATTGATCGTTATTAATAAAGTGTTATTATTATAACTTCAATAAATGTTATTGATTATATTATTAGTTTTGTCTTAATAACTCAAATCCATAAACTAACATCCTAAGTTGTTTGAGCAGTCTTGAATAGTATGTAGAGATATACAGGGATCAATGTTCAAGATTAGCTTAAAAAGTTACAGTATATGGATAAGGTTGGGTACCTTATCCTGGTAACACTATGGATACGCCTCACTTTGTATTTGATATAAACACAATGATCCAACGTGTTCATGTAAGTGACATGTGAGTCAGAGTATCCTATGGAATGAGTTTGCATAAGACAGAACCACGAAATAGTAACCACTAGATGTAACTTCGTTAACTAACTATGTTTCTATTTCATTAGGATGACCTGGGTAACTTAGTCTTAATCTTGGGTGTATTACAAACTCTTGTTAGCGGGAGATTCTCCTTTGATTTGTACCAGTGAGAGTGGCCAGATTATCGACTTATTATGCTTATCATTTGGGGAACAAGATCGAGTGAGGAGCTAGAAAAATAATTACATAAGATAGAATTCACTCTCTCCCGACTTTAGGGTAAGTAGATGAGTGTTTCCTTAAATGGTATCTCGAGAACTTGAACGAAAAGCCTTACCCTCTCTATGACACGAGAAGAGTTTCTGTTTATTGGTTAGACCATAAACAGGTTGTTCAATCGAGGAGCACTAGTATTTAAGGACGAGAGATAATCTAGAGGTAAAACGATAATTTGATCCAGCTGGTGTTACGAAAACTCGTGAAAAGTTCAGTTGTGAGTCTTTAGTGGAGTGTACACACAGTTAACGAATATTAATTAATGTGGTTGATGAGTTTAGCCAATTAATCTCATATCATTTTAGCTTCTTATTTGTAGGTCCATTAGCTTCTCTTCCTAGCTCGTAATGGGTAATGAGATTTATTTATATTGGTTATAATTTGAAATGTTCAAATTTACTTTGGAAACTAGTATAATGTATGGTGATACATTATAATCTAAATTTTATATATTTTAATCAAACATTATTATATAAGTTTAATTCTGGATATGATCACAAATTAATTTATGAGGGATAAAATATTTGAATGAGTTCAAATATTAATTTAAGTTATGAGACACATTTATATTTGAATATGATTCAAATTTAATTTAAGTTAAATATAAAATATATAATTTAGCTATTAGTTAATTGAAGAATTAATCAATAGTTTATTTTTAATTTATTTAATTAAATTAATATAAAACTATAAGATATTGGAGAGATATTCATTAAATATGATTTAAATGAATTATTAATTAATTAATTAATAAGTAGCTTTGAAATTACTAGTAATTTAATATTTTTTTAAATTAATAAAATCTCATGATTCTCTCCTACTCCATCAAAAAAAATGGAATTATAAATATATATAAAAAAAATTTCTAATATTTTTGCTCTCTGCAAAAATAGTTTTTCTCTAGAAATTTTCTCATCCCAATTAATTCCCAAAAACCAATCTCATCCCATAGGATATGAAGGTCTCCAATGTGTGACGTTCCAATGAAATTTTAGTAGATTCAGATACTTCAAACTAAGTAAAATTTTCTTTCTCTAATCTATAATTAGAAAGCATGTTTAACCTTTAAACTATAAAAAGAAAATTAGTTTGTGTATTATTTTGCCAATGTATTGGTATTTTGGGATTCCTCAGTTTAATTGAGGAATGGTTCTGTAAAATATTCCGCTACCTATGGCTTTTATCACTTCAGATTGTCATTCAAAAAAGCAGTCTTGACATTCATTTGCCATATTTCATAATAAAAAAAAGTGGCTATGTACAAGAGTATCCTTATTGACTTTAACATAGCAACAGGGGAAAAAGTTTCCTCATAGTCAACCCCATCCCTTTGGGTATACCATTTTGCTATAAGTCTAGCTTTGTAGTCTATACCTTTCCACCTGAATCTCTCTTTCTCTTATAGATCCATTTGCACCCTATAGGTTTCACCCCTTTAGGTAGATCTACAAGCTCCCACACTAAATTGAAGTACATAGACTCCATTTCAAGGTCCGTGGTTTGATCCATTGGTGCTTGTCTACATCATCCATTGCTTGTTTATAGGACAATGGATCCTCAATGTCATCATCTAGTATGATAACTTGAGTTTCAGTTAAACCCAAGTAACGGTTAGGTTGTGATACAATCCTTCCACTGTGTTGAGGCATTCTCAACGATTGAGAAGGATGAGACTGATCTGATGTGTTGGTTTCATCAACTCTTGATAAGAGACCAACTTCATCAACAACCCTTATTGATTCATCAGTAGCTTCATTTAATACTAACTTGCTGCATGGTTTATGATCTCTCATGCGGTTTTCTTCCAAGAAAGTAACATTTGTCAATACAAACACTTTGTTTTCTTGTGGATCGAAGAATAGACCACCTCTCATTTCTTTAGGGTAACCAAAAAATCAGATATGAACTGTAGTCTCTACAGCATACCCCCAAAATGAGCTAGATAATTGAGCATAGTTCATTATTGAACGAACCATGTCTAACAAAGTTTTATTTCTCCTTTCTAATACACCATTTTGTTGAAGTGTACCAGGTGCTGAGAGTTAGAATTGGATTTCATGTTCTATCATATAGTCCTTGAATCTCAAATCCATGTACTCTCCACCTCGACCATATCGTAGTATTTTAATCTTTTTACTTAATAGATTTTCAACTTTAGCCTTATACTCCATGAACTTTTCAACAACTTCAAACTTATGCCCTATTAAGTATAAATAACCATACCTTGAATAATCATCTATAAAAGAGATGAAGTATTCAAAACTTTCTCTAACTTTTACATTCATCGGACCACAGAGTTCTGGATGTATAAGTTTTAGGGACTCTTTGGCTCTATAACCTTTTCTAGTAAAAGGTCTTTTAGTCATCTTTCCTTCGAGACAAGATTCACATGGAGGTAATGAATCATCTTCTAACGCATTTAGAAGTCCATTCTTTACCAATCTTCATATCCTATCGAGAATAATGTGACCTAATGTTAAATTCCAAAGGTAGGTATTGTTATTAGAGAAATTTTTTGTCATTTATTTTAAGTATTAGCATTTTTAAACATCTCATGATTTAAAAATGCTTTCACTTCATTAGGTCTTAATACATACAAGTTATTTTCAAGCTAAGTCGAACAAATATGTACACCATTCTTAGAAATGAACGCTTCATTTAAAGAAAAAAAATAACTGAGTACAATTGTTCAATAAGCAAAGAAATAGAAATTAAGTTCCTCTTTATCTTAGGAACTATGTGCAAGTTTTCTAAAAACAGGAATCTATTTTTAAAAAAAAAACAACTTGACATCTACCACTACATGAGCTGAAATGACATCTCCTGTTCCAACCTTAAGCGTCATCTCACCCTCTTCAAGCTGTTGGAAGGAACTAGTTTTCAATAAAGAAGAATAAACACGATTAGTGGCTCTTGAATCAAGTATTCAGGCCTTCTGGTCATTTTCACTAAACAAGTTTCTAAGACAAGTAAATCATATTTATCATTCTTTTCCTTCTTTTTCTCAGCAAATTACTTGGACAGTTCCTCTTTCAGTGTCCAACAACATTGTAGTGGAAACATTTTTCCTTTCCTCCTTTCTTCTTCTGAATATTCTTAGATCCAGAAGATAGAGATGCAAACTTGGTTCAAGAGGATGAACCCTTCTGAAAAATCCTGGAATGTGCATTTGCCCCTCCTTTATTTTGTCCTATAAGAGACTGAAAAGTTTGCAACTCATTTAAGAGGGTAATCATGTTGTACTCTATCTTGTTCATTTACGCATTCCTACGAAATTGAAGAAAAATCTTCAGAAGAGTTTTCAAGGTAAAGGACACTAGACCCTTCTCATGAAAGATCACTTCGTTTATTTCTACTACGTTGAAGTGAACTATCATATCGAGAATATGTTCTTTAATAGATTAGTCATCTTTCATACGTGCATTGTAAACATATTTAGCAGCCTCTTGTTTCATCTGAATGGACAATTTTCCAAACATCTCTTGGAGGGAGTCAATGATTTGACCTGTAGTGATCATGATATTGTGTTTCTTGCTTGGTATGTCAGGCATACTAGCCAAGATATAGGCACAAACTTTGTCATTTGCCTTTGTCGAACAGCCATATGCATCCCTGACAATCTAGGATGTATTTTCAGTAGGAAACGGAGGACATTCCTCCATTAATAGAAAGAATATATCAGTGATAATCAGAATCATATTCAGATTCGATTTGCACGTTGCATAATTTTCACCGGTTAATTATTCATTTTTAAGTAGTTAAATAATTGAAGAAGACATGCTGAAATATCAAACAATTGACTGTATTGGTTATCTTTGTCTTAACCAATTAAATAAAATGATCCAATTAATTCAGTAAAACAAGCACTCAAAGAACCCTAATCAAATAAATGATTAAGTTTTTGCAACAATACTTCAGAAGTTTAAAGCAACAGTCATCGAAGGGTAATCAACTACTCTTCTCCTGAATTGAGCCAATCTTAGCTACTAACAAATACCAGAATAACTCATATTCCTATAGTCTTTAGCTATCTCTGTTCGGTCAAGGATTTATTAACTAACTTAATTCATTCTGTAAGTGTGACCCTACCATTTTTCGATTCCAAAGGTATGCTTCAACAGGCTACCGAAAAGAAAGACAACTGTTTAAGATTAACTTAAGAAATCTTATCTATTTCTGAAAATTGTGTTGTTCCGACTTTTATAATCAGGCTCTCCAAATGGATGGTCGCTTTAAAACGACACGCAGGCGCATCATATAAATCTCACCATGCAACCTAATGGAGGAGACCATAGGATACCTTGACACTTGTCCTTCTCCTACATACTATGAATAGTTTCCTATTTACCTTGTTATTGACCCATACAAACACTTTTCGAATGGAGGTCATGCCTAAGGTGACACAAAGCTGAGTATGAATCTCACGTATGAACTCTTAAGGACGTGAGAACTAAAAATTGATATATCAATATACTATTTTTCTCCCACTAAAATGTTCTATTAATTTAGAGTTTGTTGTACTTAGCTAAATTCCAGCTAAATGAATCTAAGTCTATTTTTATTATAACTCTTATAATAAAACTTTACTTTAAAGTTTCTATTAAACCATTTAATTTACCTAGTGGCATCTTATGCTAATAGGAATAAGGTTAATTTAACACCAGTTTCGGGTCAGTTTTCAGGTATGAGGTGTTTCGTAAACCGTCAACTTAAGTACCCCCAGTTTTAGGTAGAATTTTACCGGTGGAGTTCCCTTATGATCTTAAATTCTATTTGCTCTAAAGTTTCTGATGTATTAAACCATTTAATTTACTTAGTGACATCGTATGCTAATGGGAATAAGGTTAGTTTAACATCGATTTCGAGTCAGGTCTCATGTAGGAGGTGTTCCATAAACCATCAACTTAAGTACCTCCAGCCTTAGACAGAACTTTGCCGTGGAGTTCCTTTATAACCTTAAATCCTATTTATCCTACTTAGTTTCATTAAACTAAAATAAGACATAATTCTAATCCTATTAGAATTAATGTGATCTTAGGTCTATTTAATTTAAAACAATTTAATCCTAAGATCCTATGTTTGCATGTTACTCTTTATTATAGGTTGACGGTTTCTAATTATCAAATTTTATAACTATTATAAAATTAACTAATTAGTCCTATAATATGCATACTATGGTTTAATTAATTAAAATTAAATAATAAACCTTGCAACATGCAAAACATTACATTAATATAACAATTATATTAAATTATGGATGTAATATGCTCAATGTAAATTGATTTTCATCTTAAATAATATAACATTTATATTAAAAAAATACATGAAAATCAATCAAGCATACACAAGACAATAATTTAAATATAACAAATTATATCTCAGGTTGTAAGCATGGTTGAGTGGGATTGACTTGTACAAACGCACATACAAACATACAAACAAACAAACTTCCACCAAGCGAAATAGACTAGGTTGTGCGAGATCGATTCTCAACAAGCGTTGATTTCACCAGCACCACGCAATTCACTCCACCATAAGTCTCACGAGAGCAACAAGCACCACTTCTCTACAGGGTGACAATGACCCAATGGTATTTGCAATAGTTGGGATCGTTAACTTTCCCCATCTCTTCCAACCACTTACATTATGAAAATTCGATGAGGTGCTTTTCTAAGAGTTGTTCCAACATACCTAAATATCAACATTCAAGAAATAATAGATTTTAGTTTTGTCCCTTCTTTAGTGTTAGACGACGTTTTTCTCCATCTTTTAATCGGTTTTGAATTTCCTTTTCTTTTTCCTTTGAAAACTTGGAAGTCTTGATCATCATCAATTATTTTGTAGTCCCTTTGCATGTTTTGATAAACTTCATTTCCTTCTTTTTCTTTTTACCCTCTCGAACAAAAAAAATCTTTATTCCTTTATTGGGTATGTTTAACTCCATATCGTAAGTGCACGAGTTGTCAACTTTTCGAACATATGAAATTTTATCACTTGAAGAATGTAGAGAAGTCTTTATTGCATGCCTTGAGTGCACACTTTGATGATAGACACTTCAATGAGTTCATCCTTACAATCGAGACTCAAAGTTCTCCAATGATTGATGTATTCAACAACTAACTCTCATTTTATTTGTTTGGTGGTGTGAGTTCAATCTGTAAGGATAAAAGCCCTATGGTAGCGAAAGATTTTATAGAACTATTTCTCAATTTAATTTGAAAATCCCAAAATACCAGTACATTGGCAAAAATAATTAAGAAACTAGTTTTCTTATTAAGACTTAAAGGCTAAGCATGCTTTCTAATTATAGATTAGAAAAAGAAAAACTTACTTGTTTGATGTCTCTGAATCTACAACATAAATCTCCAAATTGGGACACCACTCATCGAAAATCTTCTTATCCTTAAGGATGAGATTGGTTTGTGGAAACCAATTAGGATGAAAAAAATTTAGAGATTTTTTAAAGAAACTATTTTGCAGGAAAGCAAAATCATCCATTTTATTTTCGTTAAGAAAAAGTGCTTTTATTCTGCATATTTATAACTCTCTTTCCTTCGTGGAATAGAAAATGGACTAGAAGAGAATCATGAGTGGATTCTATTAATTTAAAAAATATTAAATTAATAAAAATTTCAAATCAACTAATTAATTAACTATTAATCAATTAGTTAATAATTAATTAAATCATATTTAATTAATATTTCATTTAAATCTTATATTTAATGAATATATCTCAATCTTATAGTTTTGTATTAATTTAATAAAATCAAATTTAATTAAATAATATTAAACTAAACTATATTAATATTTCAATTAATTAATAACTAAATTAAATATCTTATATTTAACTTAAGTTAAATTTGAATCATATTCAAATACAAATTTCTCTCCTAACCAATAATTTTAATATGAATCAAATTTATATTAAATTAATATTTGAACTCATTCAAATATTTTATCCCTCATAAATTAACTTTGAATCATATTCAAAATTAAATTTACACAATTTTCGAAGGCAAATTCTAACGATGAACATTGACGGAATTTTTTACGGTGAAGGCAGTCGATAGGGAAAGATGGTCAATGGGAGAAGGTTTTGGACGGTAGGAGGCCTCTGTTGTTTCGACGGTGAAGGTTGACGAGATTTTTTAAGGGAGAACGTTGAATGGCGAAGAAATTCTTTGGTGTTTCAACGGTGGTGAAGGCCTTTAGTCCACAACGGTGAAGGCTTAACGATGGTGAAGGCTGGTGTTTCGACGTTGAACAATTGAGGGTGAAGTCTGAATGGTGGTGACGGCTAATGGAGAACGATTGAAGTGGTCCACGAGAAACGATTCTTTATGGGGAAAATCTTGGAGAGGTCTACGGCTAAAGAAGATGAAAAGATTTTGGGAGAGATTTTAGGTTTTTGAATTTTTTGGGTTCTCTTTTTGGGGCAATCAGATAAAAGGTTTGATCTGAGATTATTTTAGGATTGGGTTTTAATTACAGTGTAATTCTCTTTTTTTCTCGATTATTCTATTTTAGAAGGTATTATTTGTAGGTGTTTAAGTCCTATTTGTAAGAATATATTATTTTATTTTTATGTTTTGTCATTTTTATAATTAAAATATTTTTTTGTTATTTTTATAAAGTAAACTTAAAATTTTGTCATTTATCTAGTTTTAACAATATTTTTGTTTAAGTTTGATCCAATTTATTTTAATAAATTTGAGATGACCTAGCTTCCGACCCAATTGTCACGTGGTACAATTTGATTGGATTAACTGATTTGTGTACTTTCATGTTTTTAATTTCTTTAATTTGAACATACATTTAAATTTATAATTGATAAATAATGTAACCATTTATGATTGGCCAAAATTTATTAATCATTAATTTGAATCAATTATATAACAATTTGGGATCGACTGAAATTTTTCTTAGTCAACCACTGGTTTATGAGACTTTATGCTATTGTAGTTTCTAACAATTAAGAAATGAAAATTCAGCTAAGTTTAATTAATAAAATAGATTTGAACCTTGGTTCAAGAAAAGTACATGTTGATTGAAAGTAGTACATATTAATTCAAGAAAAGTACACGTTGATTGAAATGAGTACTTATCAAATATACTCTGTTTAGTCCAACTAAATTTACTCCAACAAAATAAGGAGTTCCAATTATCCATTAATCTCATTAATCA